>WAAG01034186.1:0-26087 GCA_013390105.1 Tichodroma muraria
AAACTTCTGCTTCCACTCAGACAAGATCTATGAGGAAATCCACCACCTGCTCAGCTGCTGCTTTGCCCATGAAGAACCCTCTTTCCATCCTCCTCCTTTCCCCAATACTCTCCTGAAAGGCACTTGATGCTCTGCTAAAACATCGCCCTTGAAAGTTGTTCAGCTTTCTTTTAGATGTCTCCTGCCCCTTTTTGCTTCATGGGACCCACATCTCTCTACCCCCTTCCCACCCTTCTCCTTCCACCATTTCTTGGTCCTCCCACCTTGTCAAAGTTTCTCTGCTTCTTGTCCAGTGCAGCAGCTGCTGCATTTGATCGCTCCAAGTCTGCCATGAGATCTTCAATCTCATTTTGCAGCCGGTGCTTGGTCTTCTCCAGAGAGGAACACTTGGCATTGACCGCCTCCACTGCCTCCTCAGCCTCCTGTAGCCGCTGGGCCAGCTTCTTCCTGCCCCCAGAGAAAACCTGGCTGTGGTGACCCATGGACCAAACGTGCCAACTCAAACCTTCTTCCATCCACCAGCTGTCTGAGTCTGTGCTCTAGATCTCCTCTACCATCTCCAGATTTCTATGCATTCTCCAGATCCTTGTACTGTGGAAGAGTCTCCACTCTCCCCTACCACGTAGAAGATCCCTTCATGGGAGATGACTCACTTGGCCTCCTCCAGCTCCTCAGTGCGCTGGATGGCATCTGTCTCATACTTGGTCCTCCACTGTGCCACCTCAGAGTTGGCCTTGGAGAGCGAGCGCTGGAGCTCAGCCTTGGCTTCTGTCTCCTCCTCATACTGCTCCCTCAGAAGGTCGCAGTCATGCCGGGCTGACTGAAGGGCATGGGCCAGTGCATTCTTGGCCTGGGAGGGAGAGAGTTATGAGGAGAAGTTGGGTCCATATCAGCTTGAACTATATTGGCATCTTCCAACTCCAACAACCAAGTTACCAACCAACCAACCCAAACCAACCCAACCCAACCTCCTTGTAAACCACTAACCCTATTGAACTTCTGAGGACCCTCAATTAATTTTCTCTTACTGTGAGGGCAGGGTCATGATGCACGTCTCAAGCCCAAACCAACCACATCCTTGACACTGGAGGTGTCATTCAGCCCCACTGACCCCCCAACAAAACCCTACCTTGACTTCTTCCTCTAGCTGCCTCTTGAGATCCTCCAACTGTTGCGTGTAAGTGAGTTTCCCTCGTGTCATCTGGTTGATGAAGGCTTCCTTCTCTTCCAGCTGCCTGGAGAGCTCACCTATCAGGTGGAATGGTGGATAATCACTTGCGGGACACATCCCAAAGCCACTCCACTGGAGTTGGGTGCAGGAGTTAGGCAATTGGGTTAGGGAAGAGCAAGCCCCTCACCATTTTCCGTCTGGAGCTTGGCTCGTTGAGTGGTGAGGTCATTGACCATGCGTTGAGCTTCTTCGGACTTGGTCCGGTGCTCGTTCATCTGATCTTCCATGGTGCGGCACATCTTCTCCAGGTTTGCCTACAAACAGGAAGGGCAAGAAGATGAAAAGGAACCTTGAGAGGGCAGTGGAAGTGTTGTTCCTTCATGGGTAGAAACCTATTTCCTACCTTGGCCTTTATCAGTTGCTCCATGTTGGAGCCGACATCATCCAGCTCCAGCTTGAGCTCACTCTTCTCCTTCTCCAGCTTCTGCTTGACACGCTGTAAGTTGTCAATCTGCTCGCTGAGCTCAGCCACGCTGTCGGCGTGCTTCTTGCGCAGTGCAGCGGCTGTGGCCTCATGCTGCAGCGTGGCCTCCTCCAGATCCCGACGCATCTTCTGGAACTCTGCCTCCCGCTTCTTGTTGAGCTCAATCTGCACTGATGTGGCACCACCTGCCTCCTCCAGCCGCTCACTGATCTCCTCCAGCTCCCGTGACAGGTCTGAGCGCAGCTTCTCCACTTTGGCTCTGCCTGTCCTCTCTGCCTCCAGCTCTTCCTCCAGCTCCTCAATTCGTGCCTGTGCTCCAGGGATGAATATGTTTTCAGCAGACTTGGCTCCACCCAACACGTCCACTCAGCTCAACCCTGACAGCTGTAGACTCTTCATCTCAACCAGTCTTGATCCCATCCAGTTCTCTTCAAACTAGTTAAGATCTGAGCTCTTCAGATCAACCTGGCCTTATTTGAAGATGCTCCACCTTCTCAAATTACCTTGAGATTCTTCAACTCAACTGATCTTAAGGACATTCAACTCAACCAGTCCTAGAGCTAACTGGACTAACAGACAACTCAACATAAAGTTCTCTAAGGACATTAGAATTAATGTAATTCAACCCAGATAGTCTGCTCAGCTCAGATGATTCTACCCAAGATGCTCCCCCTACCTTGAGTACTCCAAACCCATTGGTTCAGCTCAACCCCCACAAAAGCCAACCCCTCCAGGATCCCATCAGTTATTTCAAGGCAATAAATGACAGACATGTTCTGGGACAAGGGACATGCCATGGGCTTGCAACCTCAGGTGGATGGCACACTGGATTTGCTCCTTCTCAAAAAGATACGAAGAAGATAATGGGGAGGACCAGTTCCTCCTTCTGCTTCACCCCCAAGCTGAAGCCCACCTCACCTGAAGCTCTTTGAGCTTCTTCTGGAGCTGGGCTGCAACTGCTTGCTCATCCTCGATTCTGGCATTGAGGGCATTGAGCTCAAAGTCTTTCCTAGGTGTGGGGAGAAACACCAGTAAGTCATTCTCCCAATTGCTCAGCAGAGGGGTTATAGGTAAAGGACAAGCAAATGTGCAGGCCCTTACTTTTTCAGCCTCTCATCCAATTGTTGCTTGTCATTCTCTAGGTCCATTATATTCTCCTGAGCTAGCTTCAAATCACCTTCCAGCTTCCTTTTGGCTCTTTCCAGGTCCATCCGGACCTTCTTCTCCTGCTCCAGTGAACTCTCCAGCTGCAAGTGAGGAAGAGACACATCCATCAGCCCCCGCAAGCACACACTCCAGAAGGATTTCCACACCCCAAGGGACCAGCTAAGTGCCTGTTGTGGGACTGGCCTATACTCACATCATCCACTTGCTGTTCCATCTTGAGTTTGGCCTTTGTCAAGGTGTTGACTTTGTCTTCCTCTGCCTGCAGGTCATCTAGTGCTTGCTGGTGAGATTCTTGCAGGGCCTTCTTCTCCTTTGTTAGCTTGACAATGATCTCATCCAGCCCAGCCATCTCCTCTGTGAGGTTCTTGACCTGCAGGAGGAAAAATATCAGGCCTCCAGCTTGATACCAGAGGGAGGACAAGAGACAGAGTCTAAGGCAAGATATTTCTGGGTATAAGTCAGGAGATGTAGGAAAACACAGCCAGCCTTGGTTCTTGGTGATGAAATCCAACCAGCCTTGGATCATCACAACCCAACCCAGGCACTTTTGGGTCTTCATGACCCAACTCATCCAGCCTTGAATTTGGCAGCCCAAACAACCTTGATTCTTGGTAACCCAACCCATCCAGCCTTGGGTCTTCACCAGACTTTGTTCACTTTTGCTTGAGTCAGCTCAATTCCCCACAATTTGAGGTCAAGACGTCTCCCCACCCTCACCTTGTTCTCAGTGGCATGTTTCTCCTTCTCCACCTTGGCCAATGACAACTCCAGGTCATCAATGTCTTTCTTCAGCTCTGAGCATTCATCCTCCAGCTTCCTCTTCTTTGCTGTCAACTCAGCATTCATCTCCTCCTCATCTTCCATCCGCTCTGTCATCTCCTTCACCTTGGCCTCCAGCTGGATCTTGTTCTTGATCAGCTGGTCACAGCGTTCCTCAGCATCAGCCAGGTTGTCTTGCTCCTAGAAGGGATAAGTTTGGTTTGAGATGAATGAACAAGGAGCGTGGGGCCAGGGCATCTAGCTTACTCACAGCCTGCACTTGGAGCTGAAGGTCATTTTTCTCCTGCAGCATGGAGACCATCTTCTCCTCCAGCTCCTTGCGCCGGGCTTCTGACTTCTCTAAGGCCTCCTTCAGCCGCCCAAACTCTTCCTTCATGTTCTGTGGGAGGCAAAAAGATGCCATGTAAATCTCATTTCTTCCTTTTTGTCCTGACACACCACTTCCTCTCTCCATCCACCCACCCACCCACCTTCCCTACCCATGGCCCTGTCCTACCTGCATCTCTTTCTCTGTCTCAGCACTCTTCAACAGGGGCTTGATCTTGAAGTAGAGCTTCATCCAAGGCCAGTTCTTCACCCCCATGAAGGCCCTGATGTTCCACTGGATCACCAGCAGTGAGTCCCTAGAGAAGCCACATCGAGATGTGGGTCACCAGGGACTTCCACTCAACATGGATGAAGCACCATCTCCATCTCACCACCTACCTGCGCTCTAGGATCTTCTTGAACTCCTGACGGGACAGGAAGCCACGGACTTGAGCCTGCAAGCGGGTCATTATCCGGGCCAGGCGCTCATCCCTCATCTCCTCCAGCAGCCCCAGCAGCCCAGCCTTGAAGAAGACCTTTGAGGAAAGACGAAGATAAGTGCTGCTGGGATTTGGAGGCATGGTAGAGGGATGGGTGGTGGTATGGATGGAGGGAGCTCAGATGGGCAGGTGGACAAGTAGATGATGGGACCATAGAGTCCCTCTGGTCCCACCATGAAAACCATGTGGATGGTGGGACCACCAGAACCGAGACCAAGTGACCTCACCTTGGTGTGTCCAAATTTGTACTGGTTGTGGTCAATATCAAGGGATCCCAGGAGCTTCTCAGCACCCTTGCGACTGTCAATGAACTGCCCCTCAGGGATGGCAGCAGGGTTCAGGATGCGGTACCTGGTACCCAGAGAGGACAGGAAACCTCTGAAATCTGCCCAAGTGGAGTTGTCCACCCCATCCCCACATTTTCTCCTCTGTTCCTACCGCTGGCGGAAGTCCCCATAGAGGATGCGATTGGGGAAGCCCTTGCGGCAGATGCGGATGCCTTCGAGTACTCCATTGCACCGGAGCTGATGCATTACCAGCGGGTTGTTCATCACACCTGGTGAGTCATTAAGATTGATGAGTCAAGGCCTGCCCCACAGCACTACTCCCCACCACCACCTTTGGCTCGGGCCCAGCACTGTCCTCTGGATCAACCCTCAGGGAGTGGCTCACCAGGAGACTTGGTCTCATTGGGGATGATGCAGCGGACGAAATGAGGGTGGGTAGACCGCAGGTTGGTCATCAACTTGTTGAGATTCTCCTGAAATATGGAGGTGATGATGAAGGGAATGAAAACACACCTCCCAGCCTGTCCCCCCAAGAGTCATCCCTTCCCCTAGGACATGTTTTCCATACCCACACACCCTGGGGTCCACCAATAACCCTTGTACTCTCACCCGATGCAGGGCAGAGACAGTTTGGAAGGAGGAACCTTTCTTCTTAGCTCCTTTCCCCTTCTCCACAGCTGTTGGAGAAGAAGAAAGGATGAGATAGGACAGGGACAGGGTGGGAAGAACCCCAGATGCTGAAGAAGGGGGTTCCACTTACGTGCATCAGCCCCAGCATAGTTGGCAAAGAGGTTGGCCAAGAGCTTCAGGGCTGATTTTTGGTAGAGTCCCACCACTGTCTCATTGAGGGGGTCCTTGTTCTTCTGCAGCCACCCGATGATGTTGTAGTCCACCGTGCCAGCATAGTGGACAAGGGCAAAATGGGCCTCTTGCTTCCCCTTGACATTGCGTGGCTTCCCAAAGTTGGCTGACTTGCCCAGGTGATTATCAAAGAGCTTGGCCTTGAAGGTCATGTCTGTGGCCTTGGGAAACATGCACTCCTCCTCCAGGATGGACATGATTCCCATGGGCTAGGAAGAAAAGACCTTGTTGGCTAGCTCCAAATGAAAGGGCCAAATGAAAGGGCCCTTCCCCAGCCTCATGAGGGAGGGAGGTGGTACCTTCTCAATGAGGTCAATGCAGGCCTGGAGGTCCATGCCAAAGTCAATGAACTCCCACTCAATGCCCTCCTTCTTGTATTCCTCCTGCTCCAGCACGAACATGTGGTGGTTGAAAAACTGTTGCAGCTTCTCGTTGGTGAAGTTGATGCAGAGCTGCTCAAAGCTGTTGAACTGGGGAAGGAGAGAGGAGATGGCCAATTGGGTCAACAGAACAACTAGTATGTCCAGTAGGGTCAACCTGAGCCCCAACTGGGTTAACACAAATGAAAACAAGATCATCTGACCATCCAGTAGGATTAACTCTACACCCAATGGGGCCAACACAACACAGTTAACCAGGGCTTACATCAAAGATTTCAAAGCCAGCAATGTCCAGCACACCAATGAAGTACTGCCGTGGCTGCTTGGTCTCCAGTGAATTGTTGATCCTGGTCACCATCCAGTTGAACATCTTCTCATACACAGCTTTGGCCAAGGCTCCGACAGCATAAATCACCTGGAAGATGATTTATTTTTAAGATCACCTGGGGATGTCCCACCAGTGAAAGGGGCCTCTTGGTGTCCGCCTTGCTAGAGATGGCACCCTGTCATCCCAAAAGGAGGACGTTTTGGGGATGTCCTACTCACCTGCTGGACATTCTGCCCCTTGGTGACATACTCATTGCCCACCTTGACCCGAGGGTGGCACAACCCCTTGAGAAGATCAGCTGAGTTCAGCCCCATTAGGTAAGCCGACTTGTCTGCCTCTGAGGATGAAGAAGAGAAAATGTGAACCTGGAAGGATCATGGAGTTCACCCCAGTTTCCACCTCAACCTTAGTTGTACCCAACCTTCTGTGCCATCTGGTTCTGCCTGCTCTTCCCGTTGCTTCTGCTTGAACTTCATGTTGCCAAAATGCATGATGGCTCCTGTCAGTTTATAGATGGAGTTCTTCTCCTCTGGAGTGAAGCCCAGGACATCAAAGGCACTCTGTGGAGCAAAAATGTATTCAAGATCTTCTCCAGCACACAGAGACACATACACACTGCCTGATGGCCTCCCATCTCACATCTGTGGCCAGGAGCTCCTCTCCATCATCAATGGATGGAACTGTGGTCTCTCCTTGGGAGATGAAGGCATAGTCGTAGGGGTTGTTGGTCACCAGCATCATGTCTGAAAGGAGAAAAAGGGGTTGGGACAGGCAGGTCCCAAAAGGGGTGTGGGATCAGGTATTTGCAGGTAGGTTATGAGCATGGCTCACCCAGAAGCTCTGGCTTCTTGTTGGAGAGGATCTGGTAGTAAATGTGGTAGTTTCTTTCAGCCTTCAGCTGGAAGATGACACGGGACTTCTCCAGGAGGTCTGGGGTGGCAATGAAGAGAAGATGGGTGGAAGTTAGGATGAGGAGATAGAGGGTCAGATGGATGAATGGAGGGAGGCTTGAGGATGTGGAAGCATAGATAGATGGTGGCATGAGGAGGAGGATGGACAAGTGGATGGAGAAATAAATAAAGGGAAAGATGGTGCACAACAGGAGAGGGTTCTCTCATGGAACCCTCAACCTACTCACAGGTCTCAATGTCAGCTGATGCTAACTTCCCAGTGGCCCCAAAATGGATCCGGATGAACTTTCCCTGGAAGAATAGTGGAAGGAGATGGAGGTGGCCACCTTCTCCCAGAACAGTCCAACCCACAGACCCTTACCCACAGATTCCACCCCACAGACTCTTCCTCACAGACTCCATCCCTGTCACTCACAAATCGGGATGAGTTGTCATTCCGGACAGTTTTGGCATTGCCAAAGGCTTCCAAGGCAGGGTTGGCCTGGATGATCTGGTCCTCCAGGGTGCCCTGGATGGAGTGGGACAGTGTCAGGGGGGTTCTCACAGTAAGGGGCAGAGGATGTAGGGTGGGAGGGTGAAATGGATGGGAGAACACAGCGGTCAACGAAGGTTTGCGTGGGTCATCAGGTTGATGGACAGGTTGATGCCAATGGGGGGGCCGAGGGATGGTTAGTTGGTTGGATGGGGATGGGACAGATGAATAGAAGGTTGGATAGGTGGTTGGTTGGTTGGTTGGTTGGTTGGTAGGATGATTGGTTGATGACTGGTTGGGTAATTTTTTGGGTGGTTGATTGTGTCGATGGTTGGACAGACAGGCAGCAGAATGTTGGCCACACCCCAGGGTGTCATCCCCCACCCACTGCCCTTACCTTTCCAGGGGCCCCCGCCTCTTTCTTGCCACGGTCACCGATGGCAGCGATGACAGCAAAGTACTGGATGACCCTCTTGGTGTTCACTGTCTTCCCCGCCCCGGATTCTCCGCTGAAGGTAGCCAAAGAGAGCAATGCTTGGATACTGGTTTTATGTGCTGGGGGTGGGGACTCACTGTGGAGGTCTTAATGGACCTCCACAGACAAGTCCATGTAGTGATAAAGGGCTGGCCGGTGGGCATGACTTCAAGGGGGAAGGGGAGGGGCTATGTGCCAGGTGGGAGTGTCTTAGCTATGAGCAGGACTAAGACAATGTTTACAGATGAGATCACTCACGTGATGAGGATGGATTGGTTCTCCCGATCTGGTGGGATAAGGAGAAGAAACATGAGGTTCTGAAGGCCACCTTGGCTCTGCCCCACATCTCCTACTCCCCAAAAAGGATCAGGGAATATGGTTATGGGGTCCCTGCAGAAGGTCCCTACCTGTCAGCATGTTCTGGTAGGCATTGTCAGAGATGGAGAAGATGTGGGGTGGAGCTTCACTCCGCTTCTTTCCCCGGTAGGCAGCCACCACTTCGGCATTGTAGACAGGCAACCACTTATAGGGGTTGACAGTCACGCAGAAGAGCCCCGAGTAGGTCTGGAGAAAGGAGCAGGTGGGTCAGAGCCAGGAGGTGCCACCCCACCAGGTGGGGACATCCAGGGGGTCTGCAGAAGGGGCCTCTTGTATCTAGGCAATATCTTGGGTTTAGGTGACCCCTGTGTTCTGGAGATGGGACATCTTGGGTGTGGGGGACCAAAGAGGTCTGGATAGAGGATGTCTCAGTTCTGGGTGGCCCGTGTGATCAGGAGAAGGGACATCCTAGTTTTGAGTGGCCCAAAGGGTCTGGGATAACTTGGATCTGGGTGGCTCTGGAGGTGTGAAGAAAGATCATCCCAGTTATGGGTGGGACATGAGATTTGGAGGAGGGACATCTTGCATCTATGTTGCCCAAGGGGTCTACAGAAGGGACAACTGAGTTCTGAATGGGGTCTGAAGAACCTCATGGGCTCTCAACTCACATAAATCATCCAAGATGCGTAGCGGTCCTTGAGGTTGTAGAGGACAGCGGGCTCATGGAGGAAAGTCAGCATGGCCATGTCCTCAATCTTGTCAAACTTGGGAGGGTTCTGCTGCATGATCTGGTCCTCCTTGACCGTCACTGTCTGCTCAAGGTAAGGTGAACCCCATGGAGCAGGAACACAGGGCAAGGAGTTGCCCCAGTTGTTCCCTCCCAAAGGGCTGGGAGCTGGGCATCTGGGTGTTCCCTTGAGAACCAGAGGAGATCTAGGTGTCCCTCAAGTGATAGAGAAGATGTTTTGGGGTCTGGGAGTAATAGAGGAGATTGGATGAGGTCAGTGTTTCCAATGTGAGGTTAGTTGTCCAGTGGGTTCTGGGAAAGCTGGATCAGGGTCTAGCTATTTCCTGGGTTCTAGAGAAGGTGCTGAGGAATCTGAGCATCCAATGGGTGCTGGAGAAGGCATGTTGGGGTCTAAATGTTTCTTGGGTTTTAGAGAAGGTGGGAGGGGTTCTTTGTATTCCATGTGGAATAAAGTTGCTATTTTGAGGTTCTGGTGTCCCAGGTGTGGCTGGGGTCCCCCCACCTTGCCATGTTCGGTCTCAGCAGTGATCTTGGAGCCCTCACGGCTGACAATGGTGGCCTTGACATATTCCTCCTTTTCATCAGGGACGAAGATGTCCTTCTTCAGGTCGAAGGGGCGGGTCTGGGCAGCCAACCGTTCCTTCTCCGACTTGCGGAGATAGGGGGCGGCCTCCCCAAATTCGGCCATCTCCACATCAGGCATGGTGGCGCTGGACAGGTCTGGGGGAGGTAGGAGGGATCAGACCCTCCAAGTGCCGCCAGTTCCTCCCAGCTGACCCCATTGCAACTCTTTCCTTGGTGAACCCATCATTTCCTGTTCTTCTCCACATCTACCACTTCCTCCTGGCCAACTCGACTCCTTAATTCCTTCCCAGTGCTCCCAGTTCCTCTCCAATGCTCCCACTCCTTCTAGCTTGCCCATCCCAAGTCCATCCTCAGTGCTTCCATCATCTAAAGTTCCCTCCCAGTGCTTTCAATTCCTCTCCAGTGCTCCCAGTCAGCCCCATCCAAAGTCCATCCTTGGTGATCTCATCTTCTCCCATTCTTCCCCAGGGCTCCTAGTTCCTTTCCAGTGCTCCTAGTTCCTGCCAGTTGTCCTCATTTCCATCCCAAGTTCCCTCTTTGAAGTCCCAGTGCTGTCCCCAGTGCTCTATGTTCCTTGCAGTGCTTCACACTGCCTGCCCTTTATCACACCCCAGCGCCCCCCAGTACCCCCCAGTACTCCTGCATCCCTCCCAGTCCTTCCCAGTTCCCCTACAGACCCTCCAAGTATCATCCCTGACCCTCCCAGTCACCCCCAGTCTCCCCTCAGTTCCTTCCACTATTCAGCCCCACCTCTCTCTGTGGTCTCCGAGTCAGGGGATGACAGTGTGCAGACTCAGGGTGGTTCTGGTCCTGTTCCGGGACACAACACACACACCCCACCCTGCAGTATGTCCCAGTATATCCCAATATGTCCAATTACATCCCAGCATCCCCACCCAGCCCCACCAGCATTTCTCCAGTGTACCACCACACAGACACACACAGACAGACACGCACACACACACACACACATGCAGAGTACTGCTCAGTAGGTCCCAGTATCCCCCTAGGATTTATCCAGTACCCACCCTCCTCCCCCAGTATCACTCCAGTCCCTCGCAGTTACCACATAAACCCTCCCAGCATCATCCCAGTCCCACCCTGTTTCCCCACAGATGCTCCCAGTATCACCCCAGTCTCCCACAAAGACCCTCCCAGTTTCTTCCTAGATCCTCCCAGTCCCTCCCAGTCCCTCCCAGTTCCCCTATAGACCCTCCCAGTATAATCCCAGTCCCTCCCAGTTCTCCTATAGACCCTCCCATTCCCTCCCAATTCACACACAGACCCTCCCAGCTCCCTCCCAGTTCAGCCCTGTTTTTTCCCAGTCCCTTTCAGTTGCCCCCAGTTCCCCCATAACCCCCTCCCAGACCCTCACAGTGCTCCAAGTGCCCCCTGCCCCACCTGTCCCTGGGTCTGCAGGCGGTGGCTGGGGGACCCCCCTTATATCCCCCCCTCCCCCCTGCAGCTGCGTCACCAGGAGGTGGGGGGGGAGGACAGACGGTGACCTCAAGGCCACCTTACTGCCCTATAGGGACACGGTGACCCCTATGGATCTACAGTACACTCCCCCAATCCATAGGGCCCTCCCTCTGCTCTGTAGTCCTATAGGATCTTCACCACTCCATAGGGTCCAGTGACCCCTATAGACCTATAAAGCTCTACCAGCCCCATGGGACCCCCATATCTCACACCCACAGGACCCTATAGCTCCCCCTTACCTCATAGGACCTAGTTGCAGCTCCACAGGATTCCCCTAGCCCCATAGGACACCACTCCAGCCCTATAGCACATGCATAGAATACTTCTCTGCCCCACAGGGTTCCCATTACTTCCTTTCAATAGGACCCCTGTAAGTGCACACGGCCCCATAGAACCCACTCCCAGACTCCCCTCCCCAGTCCCATAGTCCTATAGGACCCATATCCAGCCCCATAGGACCTCTAAATATTTCCCTATAGGACCCTCATAGTTTCCCCCCCTTACCACAGGCCACTCCCGGCCCTATAGACCTTCCATACAACCCACTCCTAGCCTCATACAATCCCCATAGGGCTCCCCCAGACCCACAGAACCCTTCCAGACCCACAGGATACCCCACTCTCAGCCCCTATAGGGACCCCCTCTAACTCCCCTTCCCCTTAACCCCCCCAGTTTATTACGGGATAGATGAGGCAAGCCAAAAGGCGTGCCTGGATGCCTGGGTCCCCCTGGGGTGGGGGAGGGGACAGACAGACAAANAAGAATAGACAGGGGCACCCAGGCATCCAAGTTCCATCAATCCCATTAGATGCTCAATAGAGGACCAGGTGTCTGAATTTCACCTAGTTTTCCTGATTCCCCCCAAAGTTTCCTGATTTTCCCCCAAATTTCCTTGATTTTCCGCTGATTCACCTAAATGTCGCCCTTGTTTGACTTTTTTTGATTGATGTTTTTGATTTGATTGGTTTCCCCCTGCTTTCCCTATATTTCCATCAATTTGCCCTGAATTTCCTTGGTGTCTCCTAATTTTCCCAAATTTTCCAGATTTTCCCCCAAATATCCTTATTTTTTTCTATAATTTGCCCCAAATTTCCTTGTTTTCCCTTTGATTTCCCAAAATTATGGCCAAATTTGTTTCCTCCAATTTCCCTCTAATTCTCTCACTTTGCTAATTTTCCCTCAATTTCCCCTTATTTCCCCTAATTTCCCCTACTTTTCATATTCTTACCTTTAACACCTAAATTTCCTCTTATTCTCCCTGAATTTTCCCCAATCTCCCTCAATTTGCCTCACTTCCCCCAAGTTTTTCTTCATTTCCCCTACACTTCCCTAAATTTCCATGCATTTTCCTTGATTCCTCTAAGGTATCTCATTTTTTCCAAATTTCCCAAAATTTTCCTCAATTCCCTCTAATTTTTCAAAAATTTCACCAATTTCTCCTAATTTTCCCCAAATATATCCCTAATTTCCCCTAATTGAAATTTATTTCCCCAATTTACCAAATTTTTCATATATTTCTCCTCATTTTTATTACTTTCTCCAGATTTTCCCTAATTCCATCCTGCTTTGCCCGTCTTCCCTAATTTTCCCCCATTTCCCTGAATCTCCCCTTTATTTTTTCACAGTTTCCACAATTTTATCCATTTCACCCTAACTGCCCCTGATTTTCCCCAACATTTTCATAACTTATCTTGTTTTCTCCATATTTTACCTAGTTTTCTCCAACCCTTTATTGAATATGGGGGGAAACAAAGCGACAAGGATGAGGAAAAGTCTCAGGTACTTAATGCCTCCTCAGCTTCAGTCTTTAATAGTAAGAGCACTTGTTCTCAGCATACCCCAAAACCCTGAACTGGAAGTCTGGGATGGGAACAAGAACAAGGCCCCCATAAACCAAGGTCTGTGCCACTCAGGCATTTCCCTTCCAGATATTTCCTCCCTGGAATGCGCTCCTGGTCCTGCAGAAGCTCCTCATCCTCCCAGGGCAGGTGAGGTTGGCTACTGCCTCTCCCTTGCCTGAACAGCACTTGACTTGAACTTGGTTTTCTGACTGACAGAGCTGGAGCTTTCCTTGACTTTAGTTTTGGCAATTCGGCCTTTTGTGTCTCTCCAGACAAAGCCTCTCTGGGCTTCCAACCTGCTCTCGCTCCCACCCACTCGCTAATGACGGGGCTTCCTTTCCTGGTGCTTCCCCAGTGCCAAGAGCAGTCTCATCTATTCCATTCGACTATTTGTGTTCCCTGACCATCACACAGAGCTGTTTCTGTGCTGCCCCATCTGCCACCCTGCCTTCCATATGTGCCAAGTGCTGCCAGCTGCCAGCACAGTCGCCTCCCACCCGCCCCAGCCGTGCTCCCCTGCCTCTTTGCATCCCCAGAACAATGGCCTTGCACGCAGTCTGGGGAAAATAAGTGAGATCTGTTGCCAGATAAAACTGACTCAATACCTTCCCCTCTTCACCAGGATCCCTATGAGATGTGACTCAAGACAGGCAGGAACTGTGGCTCAGGTTCCACGGTGGCCCAGCACCTGCAGCCTGAGGTAGCTCAAAAAACCCAGAGGGCTCCTTCTGAAATGAGAAGGGGAAAGGGGTGGCCTTTGCCTCTGTGGTGTGTGACCGCTGACAGAGCAGTGCCACAGAGACCAGACCACAGCAGCACGTGTAAATACAGACTGCTGAGACTGTCCTTTCTTTACAGTAGTCCCTTGAGGAGGATTCAAGACGTGGATGGAGAGGAAGGTATGACTAAGGCAACTCTCATTCCTGCCATGGCACTCTCTTCCTCTATCAGGAAGTGTGAGATAACAGGAAAAGTATGGCCATAAACAGTGCCTTTTTCATCAGCACCAGCCTTTGGCTGGCTATGACAGGAAACCAGAGGAGAATACATGCTGGAGGGAGGAGAGGAACCTCTGTGTCAAGACTTCTGCAGCGTGCCCTTCCTCACAACTCCAGAAAAGCCTGGGACCCCAACCTGTTTCAAGCTTGGCAACAGCCTTTGTGCTGCACGGATGGGGTCCTGCACTCCACTCTCAAAAGAAGGGACAATGGATTTTATTGATACAAGAGTGAGTTAACAAAGTTCAGTATACAAGTGACTTAACAAGTCTCAAGGTCAGAGCTTCACTCAGTGCCTCTCAACTTTTTTTCTGCAGGCCAAGAAAAAGGGAGCAATAGAGGCATAGGAAGGCAGTTCCTATAGAAAACAGCCATGGAAACCACAGGTGGTTAGCTTTTTCTTTTAAAAGCAGTCTCCAGGCAGGCTGCTGCCAGTTCAGAGGCACCCGACAGGTGCACAGCATTCTGATCCAGTGCACGTCTGTCCAGTCTGAACCCACAGTTCCTGCTGTGCCTGTAGCTCGGGCAGAGACAGGGAAGGCTGCAAGGCACAAAGAGCAAGGGAAAGCTGCTGCTGCTGCCAAGTGTTTCCTATCAATGACAGTGCTCTCCTCTGCTTTCTTACTTGTTTTCCTTGTTTTACTTACTGAACACTGGTCCTACCGAGTACCCTGTCCCACTCTCTCTCCTTGCACCAGCCCTGAACTGCTCAGTCCTTTGGGGCACTCTCCAGCCTGGTCCCCCTCTCCCCCCCATCCACATCCATCTGGGCTCAAAGCAGTTCTGCCCACAGCCAAATTTCTGAAATGGCCCCATGCAGAAGGTTGGGGCAGCAGGACTCTAATGCTGATCAAAACCAAAAGACTCAAGATTCATGCCAAGACAGTGCTTTGCTGAAACCTTCAGAAGCCCAGTTCTGCCTCAGCACTGCTCTCTGTCAGCTGTGTGCAATGCCACAGTCTGTGGGGACCCTGCTGTTGGGTCCAGCTGACTTTTGCCTGAATGGCCACAGTGGCCACTGGGTGACCATTCACAGTGGCCATTCACAGCCCTGACGACAGGCTGTGAGTGAGACGCCCTGTGTGCTCTGGCGTTATGCCAGCAGAACCAGCCTTGACCTGGAGAAACCCCAGCATCCCCCAGTGTTGAAGGGGACAAACACAGAAGGAGACACAGGCTGGACACACTGCTGCCTCCTCTGGAGGTATTCACCACCAAGCTGTCCCACAACACCTGAATCACACGCGCCAAAGCTCTACTTATGCTTGGAACTCAGTCTAAGATGGGGTCATGCCTCAGCGAGCCTGCTTCTCTTTCTGTGGTCACCGTGGCACTACAGGGGCTGCAACAGATGGACATCCCCTACCCTAGAACATTCTTCCTGGTCCTCTGGAAGCTCCTCAAGCTCCTGAGTCAGGTGATGTTGGCTACTGCCTTTCCCTCAGCTTCAGAGAACTGGCTTAGCCCTCCTGGGGAAGTTAAGCCCCCACTTCCTCTGAGGCAGGGGACACTGGCACATCCCTGTCAGCAGATTTTTGATCTTAGCTGGGCTGCTCTGGTCACAGCAGAGGAAGTGGACCAAGGCATAACAGAGTCCTGAGGATATCCTAAAGCACCACCCTCAGGTGTGAGCTGCAGAGAGACTTGTTGAAAGAGAACAGGCAGACCCGCAACACCAGGGTCATTTCTTCAGAGCCTTTGTTTTCTTGCAGGGCAGCGAGGAGGAAAAGCACCTTGTAGCCTTCAGTACCCATGCAGTTCAGCAGCAGACTCAAGAGCAGCAGTAGGGACTGCAGGTCATGAACCTGGCACCCCTGGCTTAGATCAGCTTGGTCCTGCATAAGCCTGAGTCGGTTGTAGAGTTGTCACCAAGTGCGCCACAAGTCTCCTGGAAAGGTAGTGTTTAGCACCTTTTTGTTAGGGACAAAGGGCTCTGGCTCCAGAGGAGGATAAGGAGTTGCAACAAAAGCTGTGGCCAGACCTCTCATCTGTGGGAGTGGAGAGGAATTCTTTGGAAATGGAAGGGACATAATGAACACCCACTGCTCCTGTCACCATCCCATTGGTACCTGTGCTGTTGCTGTTCTCCGCTCCATCTCAAGAGAAGGGTCAGCCTAGTGTCCTTACACTTCAACAGCCAGCAGGGCTTGTGTTTCTCCTCTCCAGCAGCATTTCTTTACTCAGTTGAAGTTTGTCAATGACGCCAAACTGAGCAGGGAAATGGACCCTTTGAAGACACACCCTGCAGAAACACCTGGATAGGCTGGAACAATGGGCTAGCAAGAACTTTATGAAGTTCAACAAGGACAAATGTAAGGTCTTGCATCTGGGCAAACATGATCCAGAAGTGCAGCACAGGCTGGGATCTACCTGGATGGAGAGCAGCTATGTGGAAAGGGCCCTGAGGGTCCTGGTGGACAAGCAGCTCAGTATGGGTGAATAGTGCAGAGAAAGTTAACAGGATGCTGAGTTACATCAAAAATGATGTCACCGGCAGAGGCAGAGGAGTCATTGTCCCATTCTATACAGCACTCATCAGGCCACATCTGGAATGCTGTTCGGTTTTGGTCCCCAGTATGCAGATGTGGATGGGCTGGAGAGGGTCCAGAGAAAGGTCTCTAAGATGACTCAGTGACTGGAAAACCTGACCTATGAAGAGAAGCTTGTTCAGTGGGAAGTAGGTTTGTTCAGCCTTGAGAAAAAGAGGCTTATGGGAAACTTTATTACAACATTCTAGTATTTGAAGGGTAGCCACAAAGAAGATGGAGATTCTGTATTTATAAGAATCCCATGGAAAAGATGAGGGGTAATGGGTAGAAGTTACTCCCAGGGACATTCTGTTTTACCACAAGAGGAACATTTTTCCCAGTGAGAACAATCAGCAATTGGAATGATCTCCCCTGGGAAGCAGTGGATTCCCCAACACTGGATACATTTAAGGTCCAGCTGGGCAAGGTGCCTGGGCCATCTTGTCTAGACAATGCTTTGACAAGAAAGGTTGGATCGTCCAGCCCGTCTTTCTCTGGTTCTATGATTCTAAGACATGTACCAGAAGCAGATAGGGAGCAATTTGCTTCCACCTGGGATTCCACTATATACACTTACTCCTCTTGTTCATGTTTTATTGAGTCTGACCACTTCTGTTTTGTCAAAAGAACTGGAAACATTCCCATTGCCACAGGAGGTCACTGTTGGGCAGTGTATGTTTGCACGTGGCAGTGATAAGCGCTGTCATTCCACTTTTGGAGAGAAGCAGTTACCAGCTTACTTACAATGGACTGGCAAGGACTGAACTCTTGACCCAGGGAAGGATCATTGCCAACACCTATTCTTAAACCTATGCTGCCTGGTAAACCAGTACCTTTAGGAGTAGCGTGTGAGTGACCTGTACAGTGTTTTGCCACCAGGTTTTGCTACACAGCCAATGTCACAAGAGGTACAGTCAGGTAACTTTTAAAATAAATTAATACAGAAATGTTGCCTTGGGCATGGAGTTAAGGGGACTTTGCACTAACTATGTTGACCTCAGAGCAGTGGTGTAGGAGAAAGGTGAGGCAGGTTGTTTAAAAAAAATTGTGTCACTAATTAGGAAATAAATTTACAAGAGGCCATGCAATTCTTGACAGACAAGAATTCTAGGACTATCAAATCCTGACAGACAGCAACTGTTAGTCATTGTATAAAAGTTTTGAATAATCTCCTGCACTGAACTAACAGAATCAGGATGCTTTGAACACCTCAGTGGCATCCAGGACAACAGGGGAGAATTCACCACTATTGTTCTGAAAACGCTGGGCTACTTTGCAGTGGGTTTGAGGGAAAAGAACATAGGAAATGGAAGTGAAATTTATCATTACAGAGTAAATACAGTCCAAGTCATAGGTCTTTCCCATTCCCAAGGAGCCACTGATGTCCTGGACATATGAGTGAAATGTGTTTGTTTGCTGTGAAAAGTGTCCATCTTGTTTGCTATGGAAAGTGTCCACCCAGCAAGTACGGTACCTATTCCTTGGAACTACATTAACATTTCCTGTGGTGGGTTGTTATCACCAGAGAGAATGTTAACAACATCTAGAAAGTCAGTATCCTTCATATATCAAACGAGCCTGACCCTTCCATTGGGAATTCTCAGGTACTGTTAGAGAAATATTGATGCACAATGCAATAATCAAGCACATCAATGGGTGATGGTATAATCAAGCACACCTTTTCCATGACATGGGTTAAGAGGCCCAGTATATTCAAAACCCACTAGTGAGGTAGCAAGAATCAGATATCCACCTGACTGCCTATACCTTACATTTTTTGGAAGATCTCTCCCAGAATCTGGCAACCTGGATTTGGGTGGAGAAATTAATACATTGTAAAGGACCCCCGAAAACAATCACAACACTATTGAAGCTCCTGCTCTTCTATGTGAGTTTTCCTCTTGCACAGTTGTACAGGTATGAAATAAGGTATAATAAGGGATGGTGATGCCTGTTGGGAAACAGAACCATTAGAATTCATTGTAAGTCTGTGAGCCAACTAGCCATCAAGGTCATGTGTCACAGGGGGCTGTACAAGATTTGAAATTTCCCTGATTCCCATTCCCACCACTACAGCAGTGATAGTTACTCAAGGATTTCCAAAAAGATTTGCAATTTTTACCTCTTAAGTTTTTGGATGTTCCATTCAGGTTTGATGGGATGACATTAGCTCAAGTATAATCCCATTGCTCATAATGGATAGTACTCATGTGAGAACAATGGTGCTGTCCCACCAGAACATCTGCAAAGTTAGGAATCTTTCTGGAGGATTAGGAACAGTTAGATTGAGCACAGGAGCATTGAACTCTATCAGTTCAGAAATCCTTAATAATTAAGTGTCCAGTCTAGGACTATCAAGCAGACAAGCTATAATTGAACAGACCCTGGATATAATAAATGGCAGGGATGCAACTACCGACATATTGATAATTAGTCTAAACCCTTGGAGAAAACTCCAGAAGATTTTCAAGGAAATGTATGCTGGTGTTCACAAATCTGTTTCAAATTTCAGCAGTGCCATTGCTTGTGTTGTCATGCAAACCATTATTATAAATGAGTATGGACTGCAAGCCCATTGGATCTGTAATGGGAATCTTGTGATGTTAGGGATGCAGTTATTTGGATTGATGCCAGTATCACAACCTCCATTTATCAAAGTTTAGGAATAGCAAGCAAAGTAGTCTGTTGGGTGGATCTGTTTAGCACCACACCATACGTAGGGAAAGTGAAAATGAACCCATTTGCACACCCCATTCCCTGTTATCGTAGCCAATAGAATGTGACTGACAGTTCAAGGGGCCAAATACATGGATAACAAAGGTAACCCAGTCGATACTTATGGATGTAAAATGGGGAAAGCACTAACAGTACTGCCCTGAATATTCAGAATTACAAGGCACTTGTACAAATAATATGGCCTCAGGTAACTGCTATTTAGGCTAAGTGTGTGAGCACTGTGTGGTTGTACTCAGGTAAAAATTGGGTTGTACATGCATTTAGTTTGCTATGTGATGTTTTGTGTAATGACGGGATGACCTTATAGAAACTAAAAATCTAATTCATATTTTTGCTGCTAGAATACTATCTTAAAACTTGGACAGGACCCTTAGGAGCATTATGGGACATGGTACATTCTCAAACTGAAGAACTGAAAATTTTTAATCAACAACTATAAGAAAACAATTGCTTATCAAAAGCAAATGACTGTTTCTATACTGACCATACTTTCAAAACTGTACCAGGAACTGAACAAACTGATAAATATCATTGGTGTGGGATTTTTATGGATTATGCATCATCTGAAACTGGCATATTGCATCTTAGGTTGAAATTCAGGAACATTGTATTGTTTTTCTGTATATTTTTTTTTTTTATGCTTCCAGAGTCAGTGCTAACATCATGCTGAAAGCATGTTATCTAATAATAAACTGTGATGCTAGACTTTCCCATGGAAGTGCTCGAAGCTTTCCCCTACCCTCATTCACTGTGAGGCAGGAAGAGTAGCAGCACCTCACCCACTGCAGTGTGGGACTTACCAGACTTTTTGTCTATACTAAGTGATAGAGTGTGGGTGATTACTTGACTCCTGCCCAGGTTTTGGCCTAACACACAGCTAGCTCATGTTAAAGCCTGATGTATGGCAGTAGCAGTACAACTAAGCTAAAGTGAGAGCAACACATACACTGGCTAAGAGAGTGAATTTGTGAGCTATAGCCTTTGTCAGCTAATGAATTTGTGAATTAGTGGAAGTATAAATTAGGAAGTTATCAACTAGACTAGTCTGCTGAGAGAGGATTGGGCCCTTGTTTGATTTTTACCTAATGAGGTAATGAAAATCAGATTGGCACACAAGAGAGCATTGTCTTTTAAATTGGAGAGATCCAAAGGAACTCTGGCATGCATGTCATCCAGAATCTGCTATGTGACTTTGTTGGCAGTCCACTGACTGTTTGTTCCTTTAGCAAGGGATAGGTTTTCATTCCACTGCTTTCTGTCCCCTAAGTATTGCTTAGCTATAATAGGACAGAAATATTTATAGGGAGCTGATACCTGTAACAGTACTGTGAAAATTGTCATTGTATGTTGACAACAGAAGAAAACATTTCTAGTTTTGTCAAGTTCTGATGACAAGCTATGGTTTGTTTTCTTCTTTTTATACTCCCATAAAATTAAAGATAGCAATTTATTGGTGCAGGGAGAAAAGGGAAAAGATGAGAGGAATGGAAGAGCTTTGCATTTCTTAGCTTCGTTTCCTATTTTTGTGCTGGGCGGCTCACTGAGATATCAACTTTCACTGAACAAAAAAATTCCTTCCTCCGAGAGACTGGAGTCATGCCATCATACTGCTTCTTGCTTGACAAGTGTATATGAACTTAAATGGTTTGTTTCATCTGCTCCTTATGGTGCTTTTGTATTAACACCAAGTGATGATTAAGAAAGGTCCCTTTTCTTTTTTATTCCAGCTTTAGAAGTCACGATCACAGACACATTGTATGGTAATAAGGTATGTAGTTTTTACATGTTTTTTCCTACCAAAAGAGTTAGAAAGTTAGTCATGTGCTAAACAAAATGCTTTATTTCAATAGAAACACTACAAAAAAACATATGAGTCAATCTCTTCATTTTCCATACATGTATCTCTTCTTTTCCTGCGACAGCCTAAGCCATTCATAATTAAATTTTCTAATTTTTTAAAAAAATGTAACTTTTTTACAATTAGGTGAATGAAAGCATATCAGTTCTCTGTACAGCATAGTTTTTCTGAGAGAAATAATGTATTTTATGAAATTATTTGCAACAAACTTTTTCTTTTCCCCTAGAATTAGTTGTACATTATCACTGTGGTGTATGCCAGAAAGTGATTACTCCTGGGCCAGGAGCAATTGCAAAACTCACATTTCAAAAATTGTGCTCAGACACTTTTTTCAGATCATCCTGGACAAGCTGGAAATGCTGACAGGACAGGAGGGCTGTGGCTGGTCTTTATTCAAAGAAAAAAATTTAAAATATTATAAACACATTGCTTTCACAGAGTCAAGGCCCACTCCAGCCCCTTGAAACAGAAACTACGGGTGGGACAGGGCAGCAGACTGGTCAGGACAAGAACAACAGGCTGTGCCAAGAAGTGGAAAACAGAGGAAAAAAGGTGATCTGTTCTATTCATTGCCCCAGGTAGTATTTTTCCTATATTGCAAACTGAAACTGTAGTCAAGTAGTAGGAAAAGTGGGAAAGAAGGGGTGATTCTTGCCCTGATGGAAACCATTTTCCATGGGAACCCACCATGACAAGGGTATTGGTGTTTCCAGACAAGGCCGTGGCCCAGCAGCAAGAGAGTGACAGCCCAAGGAAGGCAAGGGGAGGTGCTGCCTGGGCAGCCCAGTGAAGGCTTGCACAGCTCTGAGAAGAGGCCACAGACCTGCAGGTAGGAGCCACAGCAATAGCGCTCACTCAGGCATTG
Source organism: Tichodroma muraria (assembly GCA_013390105.1). Lineage (NCBI taxonomy): Eukaryota > Metazoa > Chordata > Aves > Passeriformes > Sittidae > Tichodroma > Tichodroma muraria. The sequence goes on from WAAG01034186.1 coordinate 22,079, forward strand.
CCAGCCTGTGGTGAAGCAGCTACAGGCTCTTTCAGAGAGCTGGGCTGATTCATTACCCCAAAGCTCATTCTAGACACCAGCGATGCAGCTCTTTCTCCTACCATTCAGCCATCAGGTTGTTTCTCAGCTACAACTACATCGTGCTATCCACGTTTGTTTTCTCCAAAGACACACCTGGGCAGCAGGAAGCTCGTGTTGAACAGTATTGGTGATCAGGGATTAGGTAATGCTCAGCTGTGATGGACCAGAGTGGGAGGATTGAACTGCTGGGACCCCTCCACAGTGACCCCTTTTTTCAAAATGACTTTGTTGAATAGTGTGGATGTTGACATAAAACTGACACAGAGCAGGGGCAGCTTTTGCTGGGTGAGCTCCCTAGCAGCAGGTGCTTGTAGGAAGGTTTTCACCCAGAGCTTTTTATCTGTAAAGAAATTGCAGATGGCACCTGGAACAAGATGATGCTTGATGCTAGTATTCAGATTGTACCTCAGCTACACTTTTTGTGATGCAAGATTAGTCATTTTCTGCTTAGTTTTTTTTTTCTTTTTAAATGTAGTTTCTAAATCATTCCTTTGTTTCAGCTGCTGCAGATTTTGACTGTACAACATGAAGTCATCTGGGAGAGGTCTACTGTTCTTCTGGTTAAAAGATTCAGGCACAAAAATTTAAGTCATAGAAAAATTATCAGGAATATGTTTATTTTTGGTTTGCACTAGAGCAAGAACTCGGCTTTCTCTTCAGCTTTAAAATCTGTGCCTTCTGCTCAATACACAAAAAATTAACATTTTCCTATTTCTTCTGTCTATGTAAGCTAGTCCGATAAAAAATAAACTACCTTCTCCTAGTTGTTAAGAAGTTTCCATTTTTTTGACTGGTACCCAACTACCAAATTCCCCAGGAATTTGTTTTAAGTTGCGTCTACAAAACACATACAGTCTTTACTTACTACTCCTAAAAGCCTGGGGAAAATAGACATAAATCCAAAATTTATCGAGATTATCTCAAATGAAACTAGAAATTTGAAAGCCTTATAGGGCTTGCTTGAAGTTGCTCTTGCCACCTTTGTTTTGGGTGAAACTGAGCCTGCCCGCACTGGAAGATCTGGACAATGGGATTCTCTCCAGGAAACACATTTATCAAAACCTTAGTGATAAGTGCTGTCAGAGATCTGCAATATTTGTAATGAATCATTCATTGCTACATATCAGCCTCCTCTTTTCCCACTGAGTCATAATTTTCAGTAGGAGTAAGCATGGGCAAAATGAAATTTTATTATCCCCTTTTGCCTTTCTCTGACGACTGGGCTACGGAACATCAGAGTTAATTAAAAGGCTGCTAGCAGGAATTGAGTTTGGTGATATAAAAAGGGCAGCTATCATCAGCTGCAGTGGTAATTATAAAGGAGAACATACAGGAAAGGCCCTTGGTGCCAGATACAATATATAGATAAATCCCAGGGTGTCAAGGTTCAAAAATTACAGATGAGAAAACATCTGCTCAGTTGCTAGCTGAACTTGAAAACACTTGAAATTGACTAGTCATCTCCCAGAGAAGTTTCAAGGTTCTATATATCCTGCAACAGAAGTTCTGCATCGGCTAAAATATCTCTTGGCTGAAACTGGAAAGAACTGCAGCAAAGCCCCAAGCTATGCCCAGTTTTCCTTTAGACAGTGGTGTTGATGTCCATCCTTCTGTCATGAACCTGTGCTTCACCCAAAAAAGCAGCCAAGTCCTAGAGCTGCAGGGCGAAGGTGAATTCTATAGGTGCATATGTATTACCAGATGATAATGCCAAACTTGTAGAGCCAAGAGGACAAGAAGTAAGAATAGCCTGGAATCTGTGAATCTCTAAGATTTTGAATTTCTGCTCTAGCAGGGATCTGAATCCAGAAGTCACACTGTGGGGCAAACAACTCAGGACAGGCAGTTTCAGATCTTCAGCCTTGCTTGTTTCAGAGCCACTGAATCGATTCTCCACCTGCAGCTACAGAAGACATGTTCAGGAGCAGCGCTGGCATGTTCAGCGAACACTCTGGAATAAAAAGAAAAAATGCATTGCTCTTGTGCAACCACTCAGGTGCCTTATGCTATTCATGGAGAAAGACAGGCTGTTCATTCTGTTACTGACATTAGTTTCTTGGTAAACATGCTGGATTTGAGGCTGTTTTGTGAAGTGCCAGATCATCCTCATGCAATGCACAGGAATCACAAGTATATAGCTATGATATCTTTTATTTCTAGGGTGGGCATTTAAATCCCAAATTCTAGAGCCCTTTCATAAACTTCAAAGTATGGAGTGCATAATTTAGTAGCATTAAAGATCTGGGTATACAACATCCCTGTATTATCTTCAAAATGTTTGTGTACTCTCAGGCAAACAAGAAATTTTACCCAAAAAAAACTGTAGGGAAAAAACCCATACTGCAAAAGTGTCCAGATGCTTCTAAAGTGGCATCCTGTAAGAGCTGGTATAAAAACTGAAAAATAAAAAGATGCAGTCAAATTCTCTGTGCTGACTCACAATGCGGAAGGTTTTTAGAAATTCTTCAGATCCTGTTTTACTTTCATCATGTTCAAGCACATAACACAGTTTCACTGACTCCAAAAACTGAGAATCTGTACTTTACCTTTTCTAAGCAGTCCTGGAGCCTTGATTAAGAATAATCTCTGAAATATCAGCATGGTTTGGATTCATGGACAGGAGCTAAAGCAATTGCTGTGCAGAGGTGTTGAGTAAACAGGTACTTTCTGTTGCTCTTATTCAGATAGTACTGTTCCTGCCTTGGCTTGAGAGAATAACCATGATATATATGACAAAGTCTGAAAGACTGGGCCTCACGTTTATGAAACTGGCATTCATGTTGTGAAACACTGTCCAAGTGTTTCACAACAAACTAGAGTTCTATCAAAGGACTACCTTCCATGTGAAGCACTGATAGGGGTACTTCAGCTGCATCTGTCAAACAGAGATGCACAACTGGAACAGGTTGCTCAAAGGTGATGTGGAGTTTCCATTTTAAAAAATACTCGAAACATAGCTGGAGAAGATCCTGGACAACCTGATCTAAGCTGACTTAACTTGGGGAGGCTGGTAGTGAGGGAATAGATAACCTTCAGACATCCCTTCCAACATGTATTATTTTATGCATTTCCAAACTAGTGTAACCATCTGTTTGAGCAGGAGAGCAATAGGAAAGAGACTTTGTACCAGTGAGAGCAAGGTGGTGGTTCTGAGCTCTTTTTAGATAATTTTAAGCTATATGAAGATACCACTCCTGGATGGGAGCTAGTTTCTATCAAGGCAGCTCTGTGGGCAGGAGCAAGATCTAAGGCCTGCCTGCTCCTGCTGGTGTTGATGCATTTTATCAGCATAGCCTTGAGCATCCGTTGGAATGTTTTCGCTCATATAAATGGTGAATCCAGACATTTGGAGGGCATCTCTGAAAATCATCTTGTCCCAAGCCGTTCTGTGAGTAGAAGAAATTCAAAGTTCAGTTTCGTGTAACTTCAACATGTTAGATATTAAGGAGATCCTCAAGTTAAAAGAAAATCAGAAATGGTATTCACCTCTTATCTTTCAGTGCTGCAAGGAAATTTAGAATGACTTCACGTATTTTGTTACTTACTTTAGCACACTGAAATGAAAAAATACAAATAAATATTGAATAACAGACTAGAAATCACTTTCTGTGACTAAAGAGATAACAGATCATATCTAAGTTATTACTGACACTTGATAAGTATCATTTTTAGTTTGGTTAATGGAATGTGCTTGTATCAGGAATGATCAACTCTGACGGAAATATGAAAAGAAGCTGAAATCTTTCCATAAGTCCAAGTATTAGAGACATTTATGAATTAAGACTATTTAGTATTAACTATCAAGAACTGCAGAAAAAAAGTAAAGCTAAAACTGAAATGCTGAAATAATGAAGAAACTGATGGAATTTTGAGTTATAAATGTAAGACTAATATATTATTAGAATAATTTTGTACCTGAATTAATTTC
>WAAG01034199.1:0-10099 GCA_013390105.1 Tichodroma muraria
TTTTTTTTGTTTGTGTATTTTTTTTTTTTGGTGTCCCAACGTAGTTACCACTAACAACTAATTAAGCCCTAATTGAATATTGGCCGAAGGGCAGTCAGATAAGCGGTTAGGAGACGGAAGGAAATAAAAGTGCACTATGAATCATGCTTCACGTCGATTGTAGTCTCCTCCAATGTAAGGTGCTAGGTGCCTGGCCTTAGAAGCATTTGGGGCAACCAGAGTATTTCTCCTTATGTTTGCACACTGCCATGCACACAGCCTGGTTCCTTCGGCTACTGCTGCCTTTGGAGACCAACAGTAGCACTATGGTGTGCAAACATCCCTTTGCAGGTGCTGATCTCGGCATCCCAGTGCAGGATTTGTTATTTTGCATCATATGAGATGTTCAGTTCTGGCTTTATGGGGGTGTTGTACCCGAGGGCCTTGTTGTCTTGTTGCCAGTAATGAAATTATGTGATTCACTGATACATTTCCAGAAGCAGAGGAGGCGGAAGCTCTCATTTGGGTGCATGCTCTACTCTTGTTTTTTGCTCTTAGTTCTTCAATATTAAAAAAAAAAAAAAAAGAAAATAAAAAGCCTGGTCCCACCTTGCTTTTAGATGCAATTTTTACAATTTGTATAACCCCCGATCAGTGCCTATCTAGTCATCAATTTTGTGCCTTCAATTAAATCATTAGCACAAAATGATGGTCCCACCATTAGGCTGTGGGCAAAAATGTTGCTGTCTCAAATTGCACCAGGATAAGAGGTAATACTTCCTACTGATAAAGCAATACTCTGGTTTTGACTGTATACTACCTTTTTAAAACTGTGGCCCAGTTTTTGGGAACTAAGGTTAGAATATTCAAAGCAGTGGCATTTCCCATCTGCTGATGTCCTCAGCTATCAGGCTGCTGTGCTGAACAGTTTACTCTGCTAGAGATCTCTACTACTTCTTGTGGCACTAATGCAAAAATATATATTCAGAAAAAGGAGAGAAGGAGCGAAAGAGAGATTGAAATTGAAAACACACAAGATTAAAAACAAGAGAAAATAATAAAATAATACAAATCAAAAGGCCCAGCAAATGAAAGATTAGGGAGATTTTTCCCCTCCTTAGATAAAGTTTTTCTCTTTCATCATCTGATTTGCTTGGCTTCAGTCCAGAGATTCCTCCTCCACTCTGGCGGTTGTGGTTTTCCTGGTTTTCCTGGGCAAGGCTGTGGAACTGTCCAAGTGTTGGCAGGACAACAGGAGAATCAGAGAGCGAGCCCCAGGGAATGGGCACTGCTCTGGTGGCAGCTCGGTGTGTAGGAAACAGGATCAATTCCTACCTGTACTTTACAGGGACTGATGCCTCCCCCCTGAGAGGTTGCCTGGAGTGTAGTCCGGTATGGCAGTTTCTTTTTGCCACGGGGTCCAGATCCTGGCTAGCTCTAGACCACAGAGCGTAACCCCAATAATGGACTAAAGTCTCACTGCTTTATTTGTAGAACTCAGGATCTGGGAGGTAGAAAAGAGGGTGCTAGCCGATGGCCCAGGGGGTCTTAATCCAGGGGAATAGGGGGAGAGGGACTACAACCAATGGGAAAGGACACACGGAGGGGTGTGTGTGGTATGGGACAGACCAGAGCATATTAACTAGAACTTATAGGGTGTTGCAGGACATACCGTGTGCCAAATATAATTAAACAATCTTTGTGTGTGAGTATGACAAACCACCCAGTGCAATAATAACAAAATGAACTATTTAGTGCAATACAACAGTCCAGATCAAAGGGCTACTTGATATTAGTTAGGGATTATTGAAGGAGCTGGAGATGTTGGTGCAGAGGTGGTCGGTTGAGCAGAAAGTGAGGTGGCGGAGCAGCTGAAAGCCTCGAAAATCCTTCTGCACTTCATAACTGGCAGATCAGAAGCAGGCTGTGTGAACTAGAGGACACAGATGATTTTGACACCTAAAATCATCTTCAGAAGAAGATGCATTTGCAAGGGTGGATTCCTTTTTCTTTTGGATTTTTGGGGAGGGAGGCTTAAAATTAATGCCAGCAATGCACAAGGCTGCCAGTGTTCTTCAGCAGCATTGGTCTCTAAGATACAGGGGAGTTTTGTTGGCCTTTACAAATGATTCATTCTGACAGTTATTGTATGTTCAACAATAAATTAGGTTAAAATAGACTAATAGCACATATTCACTGATGCTTTTAACAGCTCAGTAATAGATAGGAATTTCCTGTCCAACCTCATTCTCCTTCTCAAGTAAACAGACTTTGGTATGTAGGCCAGACAAAGGCAGGATCCTCCAAAGGAAAGGATAGGTAGGTAGACAGGGAGGGAGAAGTCTTCAGCAAATGCCATTCTAGTTGCTGCTTTGTGATGGCAGAGGACTGAGAAGATCACTTTGGTGTTAACGGCAATGCAGAGTTTTCTCCCAGCAAGTAATATGTACAGTGAGAACTTGCACTTTTAGCACTCTCAGTCTTTCTGGAAATCTCAAGCGCGTGGCAGTTGAGTCTGTTTCACAAACGTCGGCTCACGGGTCTTGTGGCTCTTCCTGCATGTCAAAGGCACCCCTTCCTCACCAAGCTGCTATGCCTCAGGCAAACTTGTGCATGTTACCTGGTACAATGCTGCATTGAGGCACTGCTGCCCTGAGATCTTTGTGCTGCAGGGTCAGCTCAGAGGGTGGAAGTGACATCAAGAGGAGTGCATCCTTGTGCCCCAAGGCAGAGCCGGCTAAACTGATGCCATTCTAACCAGGCGTAAGCCAGGTATCTGATATGTTTTCACTTTAATAAGGCTTTTGACACTGTTGTGGCATCCCAATAAGCAAATCAGAGAAGGTCAGTTGAAATACCAAAGGGTAGTTGCAACATCTCTTGTGCTCAGAGAGGAGCTTCCGACAGTTCTCTGTCAAACTAGAAAGTGTGTGGAGTGGCAGGGCTCAGTCCTACAGCAGTCACTGCTCAGTATGTTCTTTCCTGAGTTTGATGATAGGGTTAGCAAAGAAGCTCTTATTTTTAATGTTTATGGGATTGCAGGCATGCTTGTGGAATGGGCTAGAACTAAATGCTTAAATTTCCTGAAAAGGTTGTGTCTGAAATTCAGGGAGAGCATGTGCAAAGAGCTTGTCAGGGATAATGAAATATGTGTATATGGGCCAAGCAATGGCAGGTTGAAGAGCAACCCTGTGGAAGAACATGCTGGAATTACTGTGAAATGTGAAATCAGAAGGTGCTAAACTGAAGCAGGGATGTATTTATTTAATTATTCTTATCTTTTGCCTTTCTCCTGCAGCAGCCAGGACACTTAGCATTACTTCCTGACCTTCCTCCCTAGCATCCTTGGAGTCTGGCCCTGAGTCTCTGCTATAGCCAGACAATCATGGGCACAGATAGGTGACAAAGACTTATGGAAGGGCTGTGGTGACTCTGAGGTGCATCAGGGGCTCCAGCTCTTCTCCTTGCTCTCTGTCTAGTTTTGTGCCAACTCTGGAATACACTGATGCTATTAGCACACCTGTGGCATCAAGGAAAGAGGGAGCTAAACAAGTGGAAGAATGAGGCAGAAGGCAGTCTATCAAACCAACATGCTGTAAAAACACCCCAGATGCTGCAGGGGCTGCTTCTCCATCGGCAACAGAGCACTGCATCCACCTGTCCAAGTCCTCTGAGGCAGCACAAATGAAAGCCTAATTCTTAGGCATTTGAAAGTAATCTGCCTATCATCACCTCCTCTCCTCCCTTTGCCTGCTACCTTCTGTCCCCCCCTTGCCTCACACTATTTTCTTGTAAGCAAGGTGGTCTCTGTTTTCCTGAAAAGCATCGAGTTGGTGGTTAGACCTGGAAGGATAATTCACAGAGATTCACTGGCTCTGCAGTTTTACATCGTCTATTACAAATGTCTGTGAGCTGAGGGCAGTTGCCTTCACTTTACTCAAGGAATGATTGTTTGCTTACTTGTATGATTCTTTTTGTATTTTTGCTTTCCTTCCCCCCCCCCCCCCCTTCTTTCTCCCTGTTTTTATCTCTCCTTTTTATGTTTTTTTAAGTCAGTTGAGCAGCAAGTATCAGAGGTTTGCTATTGAATCTACCTTTGCTGTGGTAGATCACAGTCTCTTCCCTTGTTTTCATGATTTTCTGAGGATATTTCCTGTAGCCAGAGGGTGTTATGAAGAAACCACTGGTTTTCACTCTCTCTAGAAAAGGAATCAATTTATGAAAATAGAACACAGAAGAACATAAGACTATTTGGAACATGTTTGAAGGTTTTTCCTCTCCCCAGGCTTGTGCCCAAGTATAACTCCTAGGAAACTTGAGCATCTCTGCATCTCTTTGGCTGTGTGGGAGTTTAAAGGTAGCCTGTGCATGCCCAGCTACACCCGTGCACACAAACATTTTGCACAGTTAGGTGTATGTAACTGAGTGCTCTGATTGCTTTGGAACCAGAGCTGCAGCAGGAGATTTTGGGAGTTCTTTGTTTTTGCTGTGACCAGCAGTGTCTGGTGCAATATAAAGCACAACTTCCAATGCGAATGTGTGCATATGTTTGAGCTTCTTCTTTGTTCTCTGCCCTTTACCGTTACGTGGGTTGGCAATCTGGAAATGGCTTTGTGCCAGCGTTTAATGGGAACAGCTCCCAACTGCTGAACGTGAGTGCAGAAAGCAAATGCTAAAGAGAGAGAGTTTTGGTAGTGAGAGCAACCATGTTTTAACTGGGGAAAATTCTCCTGTAGTACAGATTCTATAACTTTCCCAACTCTGGTTATGACACATTTTAAAATCCATACTGCTGTGAAGTAGAAATTATAGCCAATTAAACAAGACTACCAAACAGAGTCTGTCCCCAAATTTTCCCTTTTTGTATTTGTTGAACTGCACAATTATTTTAAATTGAGTGTTGCATATTCATAAACCACATTTCAAACCACCCAGTCTTCTGGTTTATGTATCTAGTTGGAATATTAGCATATATTTCAGTAGCTCATTTCATTTCATTGATCCCAAAGTTCCTTACAGCAGACGTGCGTGATATTTGTACCGGTACCGAAGAGCAGCCTTCTCTGCGACAGAATATAACAGGTGTTTAACAGAGTGAGAATTTCCTCCCACCACATCAGCTAAACCAACATACAGCTGCCTCTGCCTCCACCAGGAACGGCTGGGTAGGTTGTGTACAAATAAAACGTACAGCAGAGGCATTACAGCACATCCACGACACTGGCAAATTTCTTTTCTTGGATTGGTGTCGAGAGTGACCTGAGAGCCTAAGGGTTAGCCGCTGTGGCAGGTCGTGCAGTTGTAGTGAGAGACGTGGATTTTAGTGGCTGTCCTTGCAGTGATGGATTGGGGTTACCCAGCCTGTCGGGAAAGCCGCCCAGGAGGAGCTCAGGTGAATGAGGCCGCTCGTGAGGGAGGAAGGGTTACACGGTGGGGTTAATGGGTGCAGGGGTATCTTCTCAAAATCTCACCTTACTTGTGAGTGGTAAAACTTTCCCATGCAGGCAAACCCAAAGACCCACTCGGTGAAATGAAGGTTATCAGTTGCCTGTCACTTTTTTAAAACATAGCGTAAGGGTTGGTAGCTCATGGAGGAAACCCTTCAAAGCTGTACCCAGCACGTCCCTCTTAGAATTCTGTGGCAACACTGCTGAGTTTCTGAGTCACTAACACTGTTATTTGCAGTTTCTCCCATCCAAATGGTGACAGTTCGTTTCTCAGCTCTGTTTAGCTTGTCAGCTCTGCAATGGGGGGCTATGGCTCCTCAGGCATAGTTACTGGGAAGAGGGAAAGAGAAACCTCTTAAATTTCTATTGTCTTTCATTCTAGTGACATTTATCAAATTTCCTTTGACAAGTTCAGATCAGGCGTGTTACCTCTGCCTTCCTACAAGTATCCCTCTGATGGGCAGGGAGGGTGAGACAATAGGCAGCATGTGCTTGGAAAAAAAGGGGGAAAGCATTGTATAAGAGAAAAGGAGGAAGGAAAAGATTCACTAAAAAAAACAGAAATAAAAATAAAATTTAAAAAGGTCCCAAAACCTACAGGAGGAGGAAAGGGATAGAGAAAATGGCAGGAAAATAAAGAAAATAAATGGTTTAAGATTGTTTGAAAGACTTATTAAGCCCACACACTAGAGTCTGCAGTCTTTAAAATACCTGGAAAAAACAAGTGTTGTCTTTACTGTTGTGTCTGCCAGTATTCTTGTCACACAGCTAGTTCTGCATTTTCTGGTCCTTAGTTTTCTCCTGCATTTCTCCACTATCTTTTTACTTTTTTTTCTGTAAGTAATATTTTTCTCAGTCATTGTCTTATGTCTTCAGGAGTTTTTTGTTTTCCGGTCTCTTTCTGCCCAAGTCCTGAGTCAGGAAAGGCTACAAGAGGTTTCTTCCATTTCCAAGGCAAATGGACAGCCACAGTAGATCATGCCCACTCACCTTCTCTTTCTTAGGCCACGTCAGGGTATGTCCCAGGAGAAGAAATGCAGAGAGATCTGAACTAAGCTTCCAGATCCTTCTGCATCTTTTTCCCTTACAGTCCAGGATTGTGGTGTTGTGCAAACTGATAGCAGTCTCTGCCTCCATCAGCTGCGTAGTTTAACTGCCTGATCTCAGGGGGTTGTTTGGAGAAGACTACCCATTAGGGAAAGAGGGGTTACATGGGCAAATCAGTAGCTCCCTGGATGTTTTGAAATGCTTTTTCCCAGGTCTGTGACACTTGATGGCTTGGTCCATACTGGGCAGTGGCAGCACGTCCTGCAGGACACTGGCACCACCACTGCAGGGGCTCTCTCTAGAAACCATTTCTTCTTAAAAATCATTGCAGCTCCAGCACACTCAGCTCTGCTGACACATGGGCATTCACCAGCTGGTACGGGCAGTGCCTGATATCTGTCGTTAACTTCAAGATAGGAACAGACCACAGCTGCCCTCGTCCTGAGCTCCCATCTCCACAGAATATACAGACAAAGTTTCATGGCAAGACAAAGCCACGTACGCTGGGAAGTTTAGGGTCTGCTGGCTACATAATTGAGTACAAGAAATGTGACTGAAAAATCCACTGGAATGAGCACAATCTGACTGAGCAGAGCTGTGCTTGCTAATGACATTGATGAGTTTTGCTTGTGGATAGCAATGAGCTACACATTTTAACTCCCAGAAGTACAAATGGTCCTGCAGCTGCTGTTTGGTTTATCTTTCTGCTAGGCTGGCTGCTGCACATGCTTTTCCTCTGCCATGCATCTAGTTTCTGTGTGTGTCAGAGGAAAAGCTCTGAGGAAGTGCTGCATACTGGATTTGTAGCATCTGCCATCTTTTCAAAAGATGTGTTAGAGAGTCTTGATGGTTTGCACACATTTGTCTGGGCTTTCTGTGGCTGAAGGAATATCATGGTGATTGCTGTCTGCCCTCAAAATTCGAAGGTTGGTTGAAACACTGCCAAATATCAGGGTTTTCAGCATATATCAAAGCATCTCCTGGATCTGGAAATCAGCAGAGAGTTCACTTTCCTGGGAGATTTCCATTAGTATTAGTTAGAAAGCAACTTCTCTATGTGGCTTAAAATTACATGAGTGTTTGAGAATGAGTGGATGGAAGTCATGAAAGGTAGAAGTAATCAGGTTTGGGCTTGCCTCTTGTTTAGACCAAGAAGGTTCATGGATGGTTGGTACTTTTTTTTCAACTGAATCAGTCTGGTAATCTGGAAATGTCTACAGATCCATGTTCCTTGGCACTTAGTATCAGACATGAACAGGAAGGTCTGTGGTAAAGGAATGACTGAAAGAGAGCATGAACTGGGTAACTCAACTCACATCTCTGTTTCAGGCTAAACATGACACAAATGGAAAAAGCCAAAGATACAGCCATTCATTGATTCCCTGTGCTTGCAGATATCTGCTCAAATGTGCAGCATTTCCTTCATGATAGTGTTTCTGTTGCATGTTACTGTCCATCTGCAAGAAGATTACATATTTAGCATCTGTCTACCCATCCATCAGCATTACGTTTCTTAAAGCACCCGTTAATGTTGGCTTTCAGTATCTGTCTTCCTTGCCACCTGCTCTCTGTGTTCTGCATCTTTTCTGACAGGAAATTCCCTCTCCGTTGTGGACATTTGCTCTCTCATGTCTCCGTTCAGGTAGAGACTTGCTGGCTCCCTTTCATGGAGGTTGTTTTTCTTTTCTTCTTTCCCTCTGCAGTGTTCCTTGAATGTAAAATAGAAGTGAGGCTGGTTGAGATATTTAGCCTTGCTCCTGGAAGATCCAGGCATGTCTTACAGTGCATCACTGTTTCCTGATGGCATAGGACAGCTCACTTCTGTAATTATACACAGTACCAGCAGCATGTCAGAATCCTGACTTGCACAGCTTCCCAATTCAAACATCTTACTTGTGATTAAGAAGGATGTTGGTGTTTTCATTATTCAGAAGTATTAAAAGAGTCATCCCAGTGTGTGGAGAAGTGGCTGACTTGGTCACCAAAGCAATGTACAGGTTAAGATCTTGACATTTTATTGCCAGGCTATTTTAGCCATGCAGCCAGGTGGAGAACTATACTGCTGAATCTACCAGGACTGGTTACTTACAGAGACTAAATTGCTCTGTATGCAGTTGATGTACCTTGGAACTCAGGGCAATTAGCTGTGCATGATGAGAGTCACCAGTTCTCAGGGCCAGAGTGCTCAGCTGCTCCACTCTTGGAGATCTTGGACACTCTACGGGGCCTGACCTTCACTCTTAACTTGAGTATCACCCTTAGCACATAGATAATCAAGAGGCTGGAGTAACTGGGATAGAAAATTGTGGTAAACACTGTACAGTTTTAAAGCTCTTCTGCTGCTGAAGGCCTCAGGTTATGGAAACAGCAAAATTGTTTTGACTCTTTTTTCTTCTTGTCATTAAAAAGAGGAAAAGTAGAATCTAAATGCAGTCTGTCACCTCTCCCTAGCTGAAGCACTAACTTACTGTGTGTCCTATAAGGATACTTAGAAGCCTTGGTGTCATTATTAGCAGAGTACAAAAATATATCAAAGAGCTGTTCCTGTCCTCAGAAAGCTTGTGATCTAAAGTCCAGATCCTACAAAGCATTAAGAATCTGCTTAGCAGTGTGTTTCAATTATAACTAATTAAAATTGCTGTTGTAGAAAATGCAGTTTCCAAATACCAGTCAGGAGCCCAAGTTATAGAGCCCTCTAATAATAAGGAGAGTTCCAGAACCATCAAGTTTACAGTGAAAATGTTAAGTACTGACCCTCTGTTGGACTTCTTACAGGGCATACAAATTCAGTGCCTGTGTAAGGCTTTGCAGACACTATGCATAAAATGGGGAAAAGATAAGAAATAGGTACAACAAAGGTATAGGTGGAAGCATAAGGTAACAATGTAATGTAATATTAAGAATATAAATCTAAGATAGACTTGAGAATATTCCAAGAGCTTGGCTTTTTTCTGCAACATTAACTTGATCGCATCTCACACTAGAATATATATAGGTTCTCTGTTCTTATTTTACCTGTGAAATGTACAATTTCATATATAATGTGTGATAAATAGGATGTACAATGGCCTAGAATCAATGGTGCAGGAGCAACTTTAACATATGGAATGGCTTGACTTCTAACCTCGATTTCTCAGTCTTAATGTTTTAGCAATGCTGAGGTTTATTTGTACTGTAGATATATTTGCATGCATGTGCCCTTCTGAAAACGAGGTGAAACAGAAGCCAAACTTAGCCATGTAGTAGTGCTGTCTTTAAAAAGAAAGACCTAACGAGCTTGTTGCAAAGCCCATCTGTTTGACAGGCCATTTGTTGAGTGCTAGTGCAGCTGGAGTGGGATTCTCTTCGATGGGAATAGATGGGCAGGCTGATAATTTTTATACAGGAGAGCTGAGTCTGTGGGGGAAGAAAAATGTTTTTTGCATTAGTTTTGTTACCTTTTTGTAGCTCTATTTGTTAATAGTGGGACTTCCTTGGGGCTCTTTTCCTATTTCAAAATTGAGATAAATAAAGAAAAATAGGTATTTTTCCCTATAACCTTGGGGATAAACTGGGCTGACTCTGTAGAATGACAGAGATTTTCTCCTGTGGAGTGGAGAGTGCTGGGGTTTAGAACATGTTATTTT
>WAAG01034199.1:18294-87280 GCA_013390105.1 Tichodroma muraria
GGGGGGGATCCCCAAAGCAACAGTTTAATCCATATATCTTTTCTTAGATCTGCATAGTTGACAATAAGATTAAAGAGTGACCAGCAGCTTAGTAGGGCACATCAGGAATCAGATACTGTGTGATAACACAGTTGTATGTTATTATTTGCAAGGAAGTTTTTCACAAAATTTTTCTTAAGCATTTTGGCCTACAAGATGCTGGCCAAATTTTTTACAATGTAAACATTCTTACATTGTAGGGATAGGGTCAGACAGGCAGAGATGTTTTGTCACATACTGCCTATCCCCGTATTGTCAGTATGTAGGGTGGTTTGTGGAACTAAGAAAATATTGCCAAGCTTTTCCATGTTGTTCTTGCCACAGGCCCGCATCTCTTTTCCCCCTCTTTTGGTGTGCTCAGGGAAAAACACAGCTTTCCTTAAAGGGTTTTTCATTTTGAAGGTATGAAATGTTTTTCCTTCTCTGACTGCTGTAATTGCTATGAACAGTTGTTTTACATGGGGGCTGCTGTCTGCTCGAGGAGTGTTTTAAAGAGAGGAAAAACTTCAGATCATCAGAAATCGGCTGCAGACTATGTTAACAAAGTGTGCAAAATCTCCCTGCTCCAGCACATCCCATGTGCAAGAAACAAAGTAAGACCTCAGGTTGTCTATCTGTTAAGTTTGCACACACTTCTCTTCTGCACACATCTGCATAAGGGGTGTTATGTCAGGAGGATGCCCTCAGAATCTGGGTGTGACAGTCCTTAATTCCCAGCTCTGTGCCTCCCTCTCCTCCCTCCCTCCATCTCTCCAGCTCTGCTGTACAGGCTTGCTAAGGCACCTTAATGCAGGGACTCCCAGCCATGGCCCAGCCTTGTGAAGCAGGCGGCTTCATGGCTAGGGATGTCTAGGCCTTCCCAAATTTCTGTTGATGTTTTGATCTAGCAGTATCTGTGCTAACCTCTCTCCTGCCCAGCCTGAGAGCTTCAGGAGGGGATTGTGCTAAGGGACAGGCAAAAATAAGACCTCTGTCATCCTGATCAGAGCCTTATAGCTGCTCGAGAGAGAAGGATAGATCCCAGCTGGGTTTCCTCATGGATTTGTGTCTGGCTGGTCCCTAGGGCTGATGTCAGGTGGGTGCTGCAAGCTGAAAATCTTGAAACTGAGATCATGCCCTCTTGAGATCCCATGGCAAGTCTACTACGCTCCATGTGATGATCCTGGTGTACGGTGGCTATCAGTTCATCCTGCCCACCTTTGCCATCTCTGTTAGATACCAGACAGTTCTTCACTTTCAATCCTAGGCAGCGGTGTGGCTGCTGCCAGGGCTCCCCAGAGGTCACTGCACCTTTCTGGCAAGTAAAGGAGAATGATCCTACTTCCAGCATGGGTAGCAGCCCCAAAACATCCTGTGTCACACTGGGACCGTGTTGTAACTCAGAAACTGGAGATGAGGATAGTATGTCTCTTTCTGTGATGTGCCACAGGTGTAGAAGAAATAGTTAAGTCAGCCTGGGGCTTAGGGATGTCCCCATTTCTGCTCCTTTTTTCTCCTGCCCTCCTCAAATGCAGAGCTTAGAAGATTGGGAGCAGGGAAGTGAAAGCTCTTTCACAGCGAACTTTGCAAGTCTGCTATCTGAGGGGTTTCAAGGGCAGCTGCCAGCTATAGTAAGACTTGCAGGAAATTCACAGGAGCTAGCTGTAGGCATGTCAGATGATGTAAGGAGAAAGGACTCACTGATATATACAGAAATAGAATTCACCAGGCCAGCTGAGGAGTTGAGGAGAGAAAAAAATGTTGCTTACTCATAAGAAAAAAAAAAAAGAAGGTGTGTGTGTGTGTCTGTGTGTTTTTGAGTACTTGAGAGGAATTGTCTGCTTCCCTATTCCTTCCACCTTCCTGTTTTTCCAGACTTTTTTAATTGGTGGAAGTCATCCCATAAGCATCCCTAGGTTGCAGGCACTTGAAAGTCACAGTGCCCTTAGACGTGATGGTGTCCCTGGCACTGGGGCTTTTCTGAAAGTGAAAACTGACTCCAGAAGTAGTGTGGAGAAGGATTTAGAGCTGTTGTTTGGAAGCCTTCTGTGCTCCCTGAGTTCCAAACCCCTTTTGTGGTTTCCTGCCCCAAATCTTGTGGGTGGGTGGGCCCTGTGTGCCCATTGCCTGGCAGCGGGGTCAGTGGGACTCCCGCATCCCACCCCTGACATGTTTTCTATCTGCCATCTCTTGAACTACAGAATGTACAAGGTGACGGAGAATCTGACTCCATTCCACAAAAGGTAATGGTAATTTGTCATCCCCGTTGCCCCGTTTTTCTCACCCGTTCCCGGGGACCCTCCCTGCAGCTCCCATCAGCTGTTCTGCTGCTCTCAGCCCCAAGAGCCATCTCAGCAGTAGGTACGCAGAGACTCGGCGCTCAGGCTCAGGCTGCCCTTGCCCGCAGCACACCCTTGCTGGCCCTCGTCCAGGGGCCACTCCGCAAGCCCCACGGAGGCAGGTGGGACGGGGCGAGCTGGTCCTGCCGTGGGCTGTCTGGGGTTCGGGGAGCACCAGAGGTCCTGCAGACTGTCCTGGCAGCCACTCCTGCCGAGGGCCGTGGCAGTGTCCCCTCGGTAGGGGCAGCCCGCCTGGCCGGAGCGCGCCAGAGCGCTCAGGGCTGCAGGGATGCAAGGGTGACAGAGAAAGCAAGCGCAGCAAAAGCAGGGACCAAGCGCTGACTGCAGATGGATTTTGCCCCCTTCTGACAGCATCCTGCAACAGGCCGGAGCTGCTGCTGCCGAGCCGGGTGCGTGCGGCCGTAGAGATGCTGTCACAGCCACCGGCAGCCTCTCCCCAGCCTCTGGCTGCTCACGGCCAGGGAGGCTAGGAATTATGACAGAAACCTCTGGGCTCAGCTTTAGAGCCACGCGATTGTGCCATAAGCAGAGGTGTTTTATTTTCAGGTCAGAAGATAGTGGTTTGGGGCAGGGAAGCTGGTGGGGGTGTGGGAGGAGTGGGTATTTGCAGAAACAAGGGAGTCACATAGCTGAGGGGTGACTGTCAGTGAGTGTCTGAACAGGCCTTGGAAGATGGCAACGAATTTTTGCCTACAGATTCACTTGTGAAAATCTGCTGCTGTCTTAAATGTTGTCAGTGCCTGAGTATTTGCCTCACAGGAGCATGAGTGCAGGATGCACCTGCAGGCCCAGTCTTCTGGTGGATAGCAGAAGTGTGGAGCCTCTAAAGGAGTATCTGTGATTGCACTGACCTCCTACCCTGCCCTAGACCCTTGCACCTCACATGCCAGCAAAAGTTTGCCGTTGCTGTCAGATAATGGCCATGCAAAATGACGAGATTTTGAGAGCCTTATCCTACCATTTGCTAGGAAGTGAGTGAGGTTTTTTTAATTTTGCTAGAAGTAAGTGTTAGGCAGAGAGGATGTCAGGAGAGCAGGTGGGGAGAAGGAGATGTGCCTTAGGAATGCTCACTGTGCCCTGTGCTGCAGAGAATGGGGAGTTGTGCAGTTTTGCGGGTGTGCGTTATCTCCCAACCATCTGCCTGGATGGTTTTTGTTTGAGGAAATGCTTTCCTCAGGCCTTGGTTCCAGAGGCATGGGACAGCTTTTTCTTCCATTATTTTGCTGTTCAGCATTAGTTCTGGGCTTTAGTAGGAAGATTATAGTCACCTTATAAATAATCCCTTTCTCTCCAGTATGACCTCTGCGCAGGCTCTGTGTGTGCTGCTAAGCAGCTACATGAGAGGTGGTAGCTTGTCCATGACTCCAATGCACACAGGCTTAGTGGCATTTCAGAGCCTCCTCATGGATGTGTACTCAACAAACATTTCATATGAGGGCCCAGAGAGCTGCCCAAGGTACAACGATTCCAGTGGTGTGGAATTTCCCAGTGATTGCCCAGTCATTATTTTAATGTCAGTCTGACCCAAATGAAATTTTGAATCCAAGGCAGACCTAAGAGGATGTGTGCTTCAGAGTTAATGTTGACCCCTGTGCTTCCATCACAGCTGAAAAACAGGTCTGCTGGGCAAACCTGCTTCTTTTCAGCTGCTGTCAGGAGAGTTTTGTCTCTGGAGCAGTCCTGAGCTCTCTCCAGGGCCCAGATGGCATTAGCTGAGGTGAGGTATAAATCTTATGGGCACCGTTACAGCCTTCATCCCCAGGGCAGTGTTACTGCCACCTGGTCCCCACTGCAGAGGGCACAGTGTCATTCTTTGAAAATGGGTGTTGTGTGGAATGACCCTGCCTGATGGGGAAGATTTAGGTGCCTCCAGGAAAAAAGTGAAGGAGCACATCCAAGCCTTCCTGGCAGTTTGGTAGTAGATTTGTATACAAGTGTCACAGAGAGCATCTTCCAGCCCATCGCTCTTTTCCTCCTGATAGTCTGCATTTATCTGTGGCCTTTGTATCTCTTGGCTGCAGGTCAGGCCAGACATGGGCAGCTCACCAGACACCTGTTCTTGCATCAATCCTGGTCCCCCTGGGTTATGTATTTGCTTTCTGCCTTTTTGTGTTCTATAAACAGAAGAGATACAGTTCAATGGGTCACTGGGAAAAGCACCTAGACTTCTGTATGTAGATTGTATCCACAGCAAATCCCACCCAGACCCCAGCTGTGAACATCTCTCTTGGCCAGGCTGGAAGAAAACAGCCATATCTAGCACACAGGTTCTGCTCTTCCCTGGGAAGTGAGAAGTACTTCCAGCATGAGTTCCAGTGTGCAACAGCACATTGCTGTAAGACCTAGAGAGGAGAAGATGCAGCCACTGCCTGCCTTCTAGATGGCCATGTGCTTTATCTGCAGCTTGGATCCATGGGAGCCCAGAGCCTGGGAACTGTGATCTCCTTGCCTGCCAGAGCTGCGAGCTGGTACCTCCTGATGGCCTTGCCAAGAGCATGTTGTGGCTGGTGTATTTTTTCCTTTTTCTCCAAGCAGCTGAGGGTGGCACCTGTGACTCTGGGAGGGAAAGCTGGACAGGTTTTTGGAGTGCTAATGATGATTAGTTTGTCTAAGCCAGCACAAACTATCAATGGGTTTGAAATGTTAATCAGGAGAAGGGCCTAGTTCTGAAGAGCTGCAGAATGAGAAATGAATGGGAAAGGGAGGGGAGGGAGGACAAGGGCTGGAGGGGGAAGAGATGCCCAAGTGGGGATTTGACACAAGTATTTTCAGCTGCTCAACTCTTTGCTTTCTGAGTGGGACAGATGCCTTCCTCTTCTGTGTGCCTGGAATACCTCACTTTGCTCACAGAAACACTATGATTGCAATTAATTTCACTCTGCCTGTATAGGAAAAGTCTCCTTGAGGATTGCTTCCTAGATAGTCCTCTTCTCCACCCAGGGAGCGACCTTGCTCCCCACCCCTATGAAATTTACCCTTCTGCTGCTCTGTGCTGCTTGCTTGTTTGGTATTTTGGTATGCATATACCTTCACACAGTTCTGAAAGATACTCACACACCTGATTTCAGACAAACGGTGCCTTGCAGGCTGCACTTTCCTGTAGAGTGCATGGATGGGTGGATTCTGATAAACACTAAAATACGTGCACTGTAAAAAAATGTTTGCAAACATGCTCCTCTCTCTCCCTTCTTCTTTTTGTAGATACCTGTGCACCTCCATATTTTTATCTCACACTTGCACTTGCTGTGCATGCCTGTACTATCTTACGCTCACATTGACATATAGGAAGATCATCCTCAGAGTACCTTGCCATGCTGTGCTGGCACTTCCAGCTCCTGAATTTATGTGGAACAGGATTGCTGCTCACACACCCTCTCCTGCTGGTAATCAATGCGTGGGCATAGATGTGGGTGATGATGATGTCCCCTTATCACACCTCATTCTGATCATGTTTAGATGTGAGACTGCTTTTTCTCAGACTTTGCCAGGAGCTCCTGCTTGTTCTTTGGGATGGTCTTTGGGCCCATGGAATGCAATGGGGAAAAAAAAAAAAAAAGAGAGGAAGGAAAAGACACATAATTTCATAGCTCTCTAAGCACAGACATGCCTAACTTCCTGCTTAAGGATCTGAGCCATACAGCTCACCCAATTAGTCAGTAACATAAGAACTGCCATACCAGGCAGAACCAAGAATCTGTCTAGCTGCCTTTCCCCCATATGTCTCCAGCAGTGACCTATAGTAGATGCCAAGAGGAAAATGTACGAGTGCTGTAAGTATATGATGTAACTAATGATGCCGCTCTGTTACACTCGATGAGCCTCCAGTGATTTGCAGCCCAGGGACCTCCTGAACCAGTAGTGTTCACTTTGTGCTCAGCAGTTCCTTGTGGATTTGCCTCACAGCTTTTTGAGGTTCTGCAATGTCCTGTGGCAATGAGTTTCACAGCTGAACCCTGCTCTACCTGCTCTATTTTGCATTTGATCATCACCTGTCCGCTTCACTGAGTTTCCATTGCTCCCACTGGAAGACATAGTGAAAGATCTTTCTTATTCATTTGATGTATGATGCTCATGATTTTGTGTTTCTATGTCACATTTCTTCTCCATCATCCAAGCTCTAGCCTGAAGAAATCCTTTTCTGTGTGAAGAAACACACAAACAAGGACAAGGAGGAGGCACTCCAAACATCCTTAGCTCTTAGCATGTTTCAGACAGTAACTTTTCCTTCAAACTGGCACTAGAAATTACCCTGTGAATAACTCCTCAAAGCTCCATATTCACATTCAAACCAGAAGTCTTCTGTGGTCTTTTATATACCAGAGATTTTGCTAACCCATATCTAACTTGCCACTGAAATGGGTTTTGAAGAACATGTGTTGACTGCATTTCCTGCATTCTTACTTATTTTTCCTCATTCTGGGCCTTCTCTGTCCTCTCTGCACCAAGCAGCAGCTCCCCCCTCAGAGCACTGTGCTTCTCAGAGGAGGCTGACACCTCACAAACCTGTCAAAATTAATGCAAGCTGGGAGTCTCTGGCCTGGCCTCAAGGTCAGTCCTGTGCTGTGCAAGACTCTTAGTCATTCCTCAGCGTGCATATTCCTGAGCATGTGCTTCTGGAGAAGAGATAAACGGGAGCTGTAATCAAAGCATCTGGCGAGAGTCATGGCCTTAATGCAGTTAGGTAATTAGTTGGATCCCTGGCATCCTGGGATTGCCACCTTCCGCATCTGTCCTTTTGCAAAGGAGAAGTTCTGCAGTCAGCTGCACAACATAATCGCATCAGTGGCCATCAGGATTAGCTCTTGGCTTTACAAGGCAAGTAAGCAGCTCAGACGAGATGGAGAGAGCAAAAGCACCCTTCTTGGAAACCGATTTGGAGATAAGGAATCCCACTAAAGGTTGACACAAAAATGTGAGCAATAATAATAATTAATCTTCTTAATCAGGCAATCTTCTCACAGCAAGCAGAGCTTTTAGTGAATTTAGTCCTATGTGTTACTCTATGACACACAAACCATTTTAGTCAATGGCACCTTTTCCTTTAGCAGGCTTTGCATCAGAATCTCTGGCCAGAGAGTTGGGGACCCTGTTTTGATGTAACTGCCATTCCTGAGCATTTACTGAATGACTGGCAGGAATGTGAGAGCCGCCTGTCCAGCAGACTGCCATGATTTTTTGTTCAGGTACTGGGTACTCATCTTAGCAACCAGCACTCAGATTTGCCTAGCTTTGCTTTTTCTCTCTGATGAGGTGGCTGTTAAGTTTTCCAGAGGGCCACACAAAATCTTCCAGTGCAGGTAGTTTAGCTGATGCGCGAAGTCAGCACCACGGTGCTCCTGACTTTGTTTCTCTCCCCAGGGACAGTCTTGCAAACCAAAGCCATTTGTGTTAATGTTCGCAGAAAGCGAGTAAAACGGACCGCGAACACAATCAAAACAAATCTGCTGTTTATATTTGAATGACTGTTTGGTCATGCTCTAATAGCAATAATCATCAGCAGTAGCAGCGGGGAGCCAGCATGCACGTTAACTGCATTACATTTTCATTTGACATGAGTAATTGTAACATTCACTGAAGTTGTTCTAATAGTTATGATACAGTTGTTGGTCCACGAGGTGGAAAGTGGTAGAAGGCCAAATTAAGGTAGTTTGTCTGACTCTCACTAATGAATTGCCCTACTCGCAACTGATAATGTAGCAGAAGTAATTTGACTATTGCTGATTATTTTTAAATTATATTTAAAGCACATCAGCCATTTCCTCTACTGCACAAATACATGTGATGATTGGACATGGGCTCAGGAAGGAGTTGGTGTGAGTGCTGGATGCAACATCTGGATTTGGTTTACAGCTCTTCATCTCTGTTTGCAAAGTAAATTAATGCCCTGTATTGAGCCAGTCCCATGTTGTGCAGAGAAAAGGCAAGAATCAATTCTGTTAAACAAAGAAAATTCTCAGCTAATAAATGGATCAACGCAATCTCCAGCCTAATAATGTTGTATCAGGTTTCCTCAAGTCTTGTTGTGGTCTGAGAGCTGAGGTAGGAGCTGTTAGATTGTGTCACAGGTGGTTCCCATGGGGATCTGAGGTCCACTAGGTTTCAGGTCAAAGTGCCCAGCTGAAGGCTGAGCCCTGAGGTTCCATTTCAAAGCCATCTCTAGTCATAAATGCCATGTTTGCTTTCTTATTCTCTAAATAATAATAATAATAATAATAATAAAAACAACCAACAAACAAAAGGAACAGTTCAAAGCTGTGTATCTCACAACAGGGGCCAGTCTGTGGTCTGTTTCCATACCTACAGGAGATGCACATAGGCCAGCCTGGCCTCTGCCTCGGTGTGCTCCCTCCAGCCTCCCACTGCTCCTGGCCGGCTGCTCGCCACCGCCCCGGGGTGACCTCCCTGCTTAGCACCCCGCAGCTTTTGCTCACGTTCACAGCAGGCTCTAAACGAAGTAGAATGAGGCTCCAATTACAGTTTTAACGAGGATGAAAATCCTGATTCCCATCTCGTGCTGAGTTCCCAGCTGTAGGAGTTTATCAGATTGTTCCAGCCGGGCGGGCTCCGGCTCCTGGCTCTGCCGTGGCCTCTGCGGGGCAGCGCCTGCTGGCCGTGCTGCAGAGAGCCGAGCGCTCTCTGCTCAGCCAGGCCAGGCTGATTTCTGACTCGGCAGCGAGCAGTCATTCCGTTCATTCATCTGCTCACATTACTGTGGTATAATGATTTCCTAATTGCTTCTACTAAGCACATCCCTAAACAGCTACCTGTCCACCTGCCAGACTGTACTGGGGGCTGTGTGGGATTGAAAACAGAGCCCTGGAATGCCCCTTGGACAGTATCTCTAAGGACTCAATTTTTGTTTCCAGTCAAGGATGAAGCCAAACCCTTAATGCAAGTATTTGCCTAAATCATAGTTAGATTCTGTACAGGGTCCAAGATAGGGGCCAGTCCCATCCAGCATCTCCTCCCTCCAGCTCTGCCCTGTGGCATCCAGATTCACCCAAAGCACTCCTGTGCTCCACCTGGATAATCTCCACCTGTCATCGAACCAGCCTGGCCTAAGGGCTTCCTATGTGCACCCACTGCCTTCCTCTTGGGTCTGTGTGTGCTGAGTCCTCTCTGCTCTCCCCCATCTTTCCCTGCCCTTTGGTCTCATCTCTCTCTCATTCTGTCACGGGGTTCACAAGGTAACGCCAAGTCTGTCCTGCATGTGCCCAGCTCAAGGCAGCCCCGCATCAGCCTGAGCCTCCTGAGCCCTGGCACAGAGGGAAAAGGAGGGGGAAAGGTAGAGAGGTAACTGAAATGAAGAAGGGAAATACAGTCGGGGAGTTGGCACAGGTGCTTCCCATGTAGTGCCAGGCAGCATTCTCAGACGGCGGCAGCACGTGGTGAACATCACTTTGCATATGAAAATCTAGTTAAGCTAACGAGGTCCTTAATTAGGGCTTTTATTATCTTTTAATTCTTTGCTTAAAGGAAAGTGATTACAAAGCTCATCTTTATGATACAGCAAACTAATCTTTCATTTCTGAAGTGTTTCCTTTCCTTCTCTTACCACAATAATGGGGAAAGGGAAGGAAAGAAAAAGGATGGAGAGGTGGGTGCAGAATGGGAAACAAAACTGAGGAAGCTACAAAGCAGAGGGTTAGAACCTGCACGCTCTTGCAATACTTTTTCCATGAGTGTCAGGAAAAACCTCAGGGGCCTGTGACTGAGAATGAGTGGGTGAAGCAAAATATCAGAAAGGCAGTGTCACAGCAAGAGGTGGGGGACCGTCAGCTTTTGCTGCAGGGTCTGCACACCTCTGTCCCTGGCACAGGGCTTGCTGCTCCTCGGTGCCACTCAGCCACACCAAGTGGCTCAGAGGGCTTCGTGCGTTAATCCCGTAGATGACTTCTTAAAGGGACTTCCATAAAGGCCCCACAGATAACAAAGCAGAGCATTTGGGGCTGTAGGGCTCCTGTCTGCTCTTCTAGATATCTCCAAACTGCACAGCCTATGAAACTGGAGGATGAACAGAGCTGATTAGAAACCAGCACATGCTGAAAACTCTGCCAGGGTCTCCTTCTGCCCAGCACCCTTCACCCCCAGCTTTCCCAACCTGCAGCTCCTTTCACCAGCTCTCCCCGTGTATTTTATTTCACATTTAACGACTGGTACCCTTTATGTCCTTCTACATCTCCTACAGGCCTGCTAATTTTATCCTTGTTAGTATCCTCTGGCATACTAGTACTTCACACAGAGAGTACTTTATACGCTGGATCTTGACTTGATATCACAGTCCTGTGAGTCTGACAAACAGGTATCACGCTTTCTGTCTTTTGTCATATGGACATTTGTTGAAAGCTGCTAAATTCATGTTTCTTGTGAACACTGCCAACTTGAAACCTTGGTTACTGCTTCCCTTCACCCACCTCTAAAGGCACAATATGTTATGACACAAAGCCATATCCCCTTAGTAGGGGGATGGTGATAGATCTCTCCAACACAAAGAGTGTAAAGTGGGGTCAGCTGCCCAGAAATGAGAAGCTTCAGAACCTCCAGGTGGGAACTCCATGCAGGCAAATTCTGTGAGCCAAGACTGATCAGGTGCCCTGCTGCAGCTTGTGCATCACAGTGCTGATGGAGGACTAATCCTTTGGATGGATATAAAAATAAAGTGCGGATCATATTTTGCCATTAGAGATCATGTGATATTTCCTATAAAAGCAGGGATGTTAACATCAATTTCACCGAATTTCAATGCAAGTCATAACATTCGGCTTTCTGAATTTCTTCTCTTTGCCGTTAAAATTTCTGTCTCTTCTCCTTTTCTTTTCCACACTGCTTCAGCACTGCAAAGTAGTTGCTTCATTCCATACCACAGCCACATTTCAGTTTTTGCTGATAGGATCTTTACTGTATGTGTTTAGAATGTATCAGAAAACACAGTTTGGTGTGTTAATGCTATCCACTTTTCACTGCTGTGATAGCAATGTTTGCTGTGCACTTTTTAATCCAATTACAGTCCAAATGAAAATAAAATAAATTTTTAAACTTTCAATTTGCAGTTGAAGCTAGGAACATTGTGCATTAGACACTGAGCATCGAACAGCAATTTGTGCCTTTGAATTCTTTTTCCTTGGTAAAAGATGATCAGTTTTATCTATGAAGTTGTAGATGATGCCAAAGACAAATGGACTGATTTTGCAAGGTGCTTACTGTCTGCATTTCCAACTCAAGTTAATGCTTAGTATCTGTGAAAATTAGGCAAAAGATTTTTTACAACCACTTTGAAGTGCTTTGTAGTCTCTTTTCTCCATATCTTTCATATTTATCTAGATTGAAGCAAGTTTAGAGGAGCAAATAAAATTACTAGCACTTCTTTGTCAACCTGGCAATAGTTTCTGTCTGTTCTGCTCAGAAATTTCAGTCTAAACAGGTAAGATGAGCACGCATTACAGCTTTTCAGAAAATATCATTATGATATTTTTAAGCTGGTGGATTAGTGTCACCATCTTTAACTGTTTATTTCCATGTTCGTATTAATCGTATTAATCTCCAGGTAGCTTAATTTTCCAGTAATTCCTTAAGAACATATTGACCCTAGTTAGAATTGGAATGAATAATGTAATACAGTTTATCATATTCATTAATCTCTGTAGGTCTAATTTACATTGTAAGGTGGCTGTCCTGCTGTTGCATTTGTTTTACCTGGAGCCCCAGTTAAGTCATCTTTGCCCAAACTCTGGCCACAATGTTTTAGGCCCTAGGTGTTTTACTTACTGGATCAGCATCTCTTTCTGGCTTCCTGCAATACTTGCCAAAGTCCTCCTTTGCATTAACTTCCCTGTACCCAAATTAAAACATCATCCATTAAAAGTCTGACATCTCATAATCCCTCAAAGATCTGTGCAATTACTCTTTGTAATACCTTGGGATCAGAACTTTTACCAAATGGCCTTTGCTTAAATTCACTGTATAGTATCCAAATGGTGTATTAAAAATCACTAGCTTAGAGCCCAAGCTAAATATTTTTTTTTTTCAAAAAATGACTATTACATTAATTCTTAGGAATATTTTTATTTGTCTTCTAAGGTCTTAGCTGTCCTTTCTTTAGTGATTTTGATCAGATGCTATACAGACTTTATGGCTTCATTTCGGTTATGTGAATCGATACACATCCATAGCATATTTGACTTCTCAGATACAACCACGTAATTCTTTCAAGCTATAAATTGTTCTTCTATACCAATAAAAACTTGCTTTTTTTTCCTATGATTAAATTCAGTTTTCCTGCTTGTTAGGGTGAACAGTGCCTCTTTCTGGATGGGCATCACATGGGAGCAACTAATTTATCAAAGTGGTGTTTGGAGATGTGAGGATTGTGTAGTTTGTTCAGGATTCTGTAGTGCTTATAACACACATCACTTTTTACTAACTTAGACTGTGTCATTTTCAGGTGCCAGTATTTTCCCTGGAACTCATTGCAGTCACCCAATTTAAAATAGTACAACCATGCCATTAATGTTTAGTTGTGCTTGCCTGTCTGAGCCATTTATTCTGCACTCTGTGTCTACAGAAATGTATATGCCATTGTTTCTCTGTTCTCTAAATGTGCAGACTCTCCTGGTTTTAACGTATCTGCTGCAACTCTGAGTTTTTTTCTTTTTTTCCCTTTGAATTTTTATATTTATATGTTTGTGTCTAGGGGGTTGTGATTATCAGAGTAACTTTTATTTCCCTTTTAGATTCTTTTTTGGATTCCCTTAATCTCCGGCTTTCTGAAATGATGCAGTATGGACACTCATTCATCACTGAGTCATACAGAGCCCAACTGTGCGTTCTGCTGCCTTTTATAAAGTGTCTCTCTTCCTGCATGAAGATTACATACCCTCTTCTTCAGAGGCTTGCATCCATCTGGGGTCTGATCCAATGCCCCCCAAAGCCTGTGGAATCATCCTAGTTGCCTTCAATAGGTTTTAAATAAGGCTTCAGTCATTTTGTCCCAAGGCTACAAATTTCTCTTTCATTTAAGGCTTGTGGAGCTCTTCAAATTCATGTGACTGAGCTTAAATTTCTATCCAGTCCCCAGTGCATCAGCTAGATCAATTACCCATGGTTGCAATGTTTTTAAACGATCACATTTTGTATAGTAGCAGCTTCTCTCTCTGATTTTCAGAGCCTGAGCCAAATCCTCCCCAGTTGCTTCTCCTCCCATGCAAAAGCAGTGCACGCCAACAAACACCACCGAGTCCACCATGTGTATGGTACTGCAGCTTTATAAGAGCCTCCTCTGCAGCTTATTGGGACTGGCAACTGTTCAAACTCTTCCTGATGCTCTCTTTTCTGTTCAGATTTCTTGACAATTCAGAGAATTTGGGGGAAATAAACACTCCCATCTCTAACTTGTGTCGGGGTTCAATGGGCACTAAGGAAGAGCGACGCTGTTGTCATGAAAAGGAAGATTATGCTCTTTTGCATAAGGGTATACTTGGGATCCTGGAGACGTCTGAGTGATACTGGGCATGCTTGGAATTTTAACACACATAACATTATCACAGTCCATCCTGTGTTAATGTAATGCCTTGTCAGTTCCAAAAGCTAGGCCTGAAACTAAATGCCTCCAGGGTTAGACAAAACATCCAGCCCAGGATTGAACCGAGTCTGGCTACCAGCAATAAAAATACAATATCTTTGGATAAGACGCAGGGCAAAAAGCTGGAAGTTGCAAGCTAGCCTTCCTAGCTGCCATGAACAAGAGAAGATGAAACACAGGAAAAAAGAATTAACTACGAGGCATCCATCAAAGTCTTTCTCAAGGTGAATAATTACACTCTCTGTTAATTACACGTAGTACCATAGCTTGGCTTTCATGATATATGTCAGGTTTTATTGCTCTTGTTGTCAGTTTCTGGATGTCATAACTCTGCTCCCCAGCAGCCTGTCTTCAGGATGTGCTATTGTAAAAGAATTCTATAAAAAAAGCATTTGCTAATGTTTGTTTCCCCAGGAACAGCAGAGCAATGGGGTGGTTGTAGACCTTGCACTAAGCTCTCCCAGCAGGATGTTGCTCAGAGCTGGTTTACTTCTACACCTTCTACTGGCCCCTGAGATTAAACCTGAGTAGTAAACCTGAGTAATTCTTGCTACAGCAGACAGGGAGGTGTTTCTTTGTACAGTCTTTATCATGCTGCGTCTAATTTCATTCTTAAACCTGACAGGCCACCATTGCTGCCTTGGGTTATCCCTAGCTCTTCTAACCCACTGAGCATCCTGGGCTTGCAGCATTTTAGAGGTCTTCTCACTCTAGTGTGGGGTTTTATGGCACTCTCCCTGCATATTGGGAAGTCTCATTTTCAGTACTCTGCCCTTATTTTTCTTTCAGAAGTGTTTCTTGGATGAATTTTGTTTACAATTATGGAATCACAGAAATAAGCAATGAAAAAATGTATGTGCTTATAAAAGTCCTGTCAGCCTGAACTCATCCAACCAAGGAGAATTATCAGTGTTGACTTTGCTTTGTCATACCAAATGATTTACTAGCCAGCTTTTGAAGAGCATAAGAATTCTTGGAATAGTTATGGTAGGACGTTGTGTTTCAACTTATTCAAATAGAAATGTGTGAGGATGCTGTCATTTTGTCCCTTTTCTTGCCAAAAATAAATACATTTCATTTCACATTTGAAATTTTTAATTTGCTCTAGCCATGGGGAAATTTTTAGGTTTAGTCCATGGGCTGAAATATGTTCTCGTCAATTTTGTTTTGAGTACATTTGCATAAGGAACAAATTAATCAAAAATGTCTATGTGCCAAAATTTCATGAAGAAACATTGCCAAATTTTTGCTGCAAATAATTTGTCCAGCTCTGGTGATCAAGATGAATAAGAAAGAGCAAAAGTTCTCACGAAAGTTTTTGTGTCTGGTTCTTCCATGTTCTTGGTTATGGTTAGTATTTGCAGGCCTGTAAATACTTACTATATTTAATACCCCTGTGAAATAACAGGAATTACCTTTGCCTTTCTCATGGGAGGCTCAGAAAGAGGGAGATGGGTCAAACCACCCAAATGAAATACCCAGTTTAAGATGGGGTGCAGTGTTGTCTGGACCTGTGATCTTTCTCTGTAGCCTGTAAAGGGAGCTAATGATAGAAGTCAATCTTGAAGGTAGGATGTTAGACTAGATGAATCCTGCTCTGTATGGTAAGTTTCCATGGGAGGGTCTGCTGTGACTCTGCAGGAAATCTCTGGCAGAGCAAGGAAGTGAAACTGCTACAGAGATCCCAGGAAAATCATGGGACCTTCTTCCTTCTATGGCATTCCAGGCATCCTCTGCTCTCACAGATTTCAGAGTAGAGAAGTGCTGATGCAAGCTAGCTAGCAGTCCAGGTAGAATAGCACTCACATTGCAAGCAAGCAGAAAAATAAGCACTCTTGAGCACAGAAGAGTTGCACTGAGGCAGAGGATTAAGCTGAAAAAACATCTTGGCTTTCTGAAGCAAATCTGGGTCAATACTGGTCTTACCTGGCCATGCCTTGAGCAGGAGTTAGAGACCTTGAGAGACCCTTTTTCACCTGCAGGGTTCTTCAAGTCTCTGACTCCCTGTTTGTTCTGTGGCCTGGTCTCCAGTGTTGCAGTCTGGCTGTTGCATGCACCATGTGCTATAGCTCTCTGCCACCAACCACACTGTAGGCACTGAAGATTACTGTGGCCTGTTCTTGGTGATACCTTGAAGCCCTCTGCATCCGTCCTGATCAAATGCTCCTAACACAGCGGTATAGAGACATCCTGGAAGCACTCTGGAGTTCCAGAGAGAAGTGGCAGGGAACAGTGTCCCTTTGGATACTCAGTAAGTCTTGCAAGTAGGTGTGAGCAGCCCTCAGAGATGCTCATGCTCATAGGAAGGAGTTGGGCATTCCATTTCTGGTGCTCCCCCATCTACAGGGGCTCTCAGGAAATGGAGGAGGGTTGCACAGGACAGGGCAGGTCAGGGCTTTGCTCCCTATCCCTGCAGGCTTAGGATACCTGCCACTGAATCACCGCCTCAGCTGCCAGCCATGCCCACAAGCCAGGAGCCTCAGCCCTGGCCCTTGCAGTTCATGGTGTGGGGGATGTGGGGATGCCTCTCCCTTCCTGCCTTGCTGTAGAGGTCTAACCCTGTCTGGATGTCCATCAAAGTCACTCCATCCCTCCCCTGCACAAATAGACAGGGAATAATAAACCCAGCAAAGGATTTGCTGGCTTGAGATACGGACCAGGAGAGACCACTCATCAAATATCATCATGGGCAAAACAGACTCAAACTGGAGATATTACTTGAATTTATTACCAATTAAAATGGTAGCAGGATAATGAGAAGTAAAATAAACCTTAAAAACACCTTTTCCCCAACCTCCCTCATTACCGAGCTCTACTTCCTCTCCTCCAGCGCCACAGGAAGACGGAATGGGGTTGTGGTCGTTTCATCACATGTTGGTTCTGCTGCTGCTCAGGAAGAAGAGTCACTCCTCTCTTCTCTGCAATTACAGTTGCAGACTAGCATTTTTTTTTTTTTTTCCTTCTTAAAACGTTATCACAGTGGCATTACCAGCATCTCTGACTGGCTTAGCCTTGGCCAGCGGCGGGTCCATCTCAGAGCCAGCTGGCAGTGGCTCTGCTGGACATGGGGAAAGCTTCTGGCTGTTTCTCACAGAAGCCACCCCTGTAGCCCCCGCTCTGCTACCGAAACCTGGCCACAAAAACCCAAGACGCTTGCTTTCCTTGCCCCTTAGCGTGGGCTGAGGGGAGGAGCAGAGCACAGCCTCACATCCAGGATGGATCTCACCCATGGCTCTTGTCATGCTTTCAGACCACTTGGCAGTGGTTTAGTTTCCTTTGGAAACCAGAGTCTTTTCAAATATGGCAGTGATAATTGCCTGAAATTGCTTTTAACCATGCTAAAATCACACATAATTCCTAGAGCAGTGAATGAGATGCAGTCTCATTTGTTGTGCGGTCCATTGTCCCATTTGGCTAGGACAGCTGTAATGACACCAACCCTTGGGGCTTCCCTGATGTCTGGTAACTCACAGTATTTCCTTTTTTGGAAGACAAGGCCATCACTGGACCTCTGTCCTTTTTGCTACATTTCTGAAATTTGTATGGATGAAGTAGCTGGGAAATCACTGTTTCTGTGTCAGGGCTAATTGAAACTGTCTCTTTGATATCTTGGGTGACAGTGAGTCCAGCTACGCTCTGCCTTCTCAAGTAACTCCACTAATGTCATATGAAGCCAGATCCACAAAGGCAGGTATGTCCTGAAGAGCCCAGGAAAGCTTTTGAAATCTGGGCCTTTGTTTCAGTTCCCCATCCGAGACGGAGTCCATGTCTCTGTCTTTGAGCTCAGGGCTGTTCTCTTGGTAGCTTCCAGGTTGCACTGTGGTCACAGGGACAGTTCCTGCTACCACCAAGGTAATTTTTCTGCCAGTATGTAGTTCTGTAAGGTATTTTTACCATTCAGCTTCCCAGATAAACTGCCTTAGCAGAATCTGCTGTCCTGGTTGTCAAGAAGTTGGAAAGGCTTGCTGTAGAAAATCAGTGGCATTTGGAGATGAGTGAAAAAAAATATAACTCCAAATGTAAGTGATCTTAATGAAGCCCTTATATAGATATTTGTGTATTTATTGTTAGCTCTCTGTAAAAACTTGGTATGTGGAGGAGTGATTTAATTCAATTACTTCAAGACTGTGCTTAAAAGTATTCCCTTAAGATCTCAGCATGTCTCTTTACCCACCAACACATTCGAAGACAATCTGCACAATGGAAATCTGAGATATCACATTCAATCTAAGTCCCCCACAGTGCCTCTTGTTTTACCTAAACCAGCTTATGCCTTCTCTCTAGGAAAATGTTGCCCAGATGCTTGGGACTTTATAAGAGCACATGTTAACAGGCTTTGAGTCACAATAAAGGTTTTAGTTTTCTGTAATAAATACTATTTGAGCTGATGCCAATGTAACCCTTGCTATGACACAGTCTCTCACTGAAGCTCAGAAGGCAGAGGGTTGGTGATTTCATCCTGCAGAGTAGTGACAGAGAAAACACATTTTAGGAAATACACCTGAAGCATTTTTTTTTTTCTGATTGCATCTCTAAAACATCATTTTTAGGGGAAAGCAAGGTTGATGCCAGCATTCAAAGTGAACAGTTCATAAGAGTCTTAAAATAGGAACTCAAAGAGTCCTTAAAAACATCACAAGCCAATCTCTCTACTTTCATGCAGTCACCTGTACACCTGTTATTCCTGACATGATTTATTTGAAAGCAGTCCAGTACCAGAAAGACTATGCCCTTCCCAAGCAGACTTTCTAGTACTTTCCCAAGCTTACCAATAGAGCTTTCATTCTGCTTGCTGGTTAGCATGCATCTTTTCTGAAATTTAAGTCAGTTACTCCTTGCTCGGTCTGCAGTGGACATGGAGTACAAACTATTTCCCCTCTTTTAAAACAATCTTTTATATACATGAAGATTCTTGTCATACCTCCCCCAGTTTTCTCTTCTGCTGACTTTCAATTTGCCCTGAAAGAGGTGTTTTCTAGAAACATAATTATTCTTGTTTGCTCTCCTCTAGGCTCTCTTCTTGGGCCCACATCTTTCTTAAAGTGTCATGCTCAAAACAGGACACAGTATTCCGGAAGAAGCCACTCAGTTCTTGGTAGAGTGGAAAGATCATATCATGTGTCCAGATCCCTATGTCTGTATGGTATTTGTCTTTTTCTCAGTGTTATAACACTGCTCAGATAAGTCCAGCTGGCAAATCACTACTTTCTGCCCACCTCTGATTATTTTCCTTTTGAAGAACGTTTGACTATTTAATTGTTCCCTTATCTTCTGTCCATGCGGTCGTATCTCCCTGTTAAAGGCTTTAATGGATCTTTCTTGTATCCATTCAGTGTTTAAGAGTTCTTCTCCATGTTGTAAAGATCCATTTCAATCCTTATGTTCGCTTTCAGCGATCAGGTATCATCTACATGATTTATGAACTAGATCTCCATTCCATGCTGTTGCTCAGGTAGAGGATAATATGTTCAGCATATTTGTCCTGGGAGAGACCCCTGAGCATCTCACTCGGTTCAGTTTCCCTTGTTGACAGAAACCACTGAGAGCGGCCCTCTGAGTCAGGCTGTAACACTGGTTTTATTCCTACCTTTGAGTAGTTACTAGTCCATGTTTTCTGAGATTGCTGAGGAGAATATCACAGGCACCAGTCACAAATCCTACTAAAAGTCAAGATATATGGCATCTAC
This sequence comes from Tichodroma muraria, assembly GCA_013390105.1. NCBI lineage: Eukaryota > Metazoa > Chordata > Aves > Passeriformes > Sittidae > Tichodroma > Tichodroma muraria. The sequence goes on from WAAG01034199.1 coordinate 37,938, forward strand.
TGCTTGTCACCTTTGCCCAAGGCCCATTACCTGTCACACAAAGAAATTAAATTGGCTTGACACAATTTCTTTCTGACAATTCAACAGGGTCTGTTACTCATCTCTTCGTACTTATCCTTTTAACTTTCTACATACAGTTTGATTATTTGTTTTCATATTTTTTCTTGGGGTGAAAGTTAGACTGAGTGGTCTGTAATTCTCTAGCATAATTTTTAAAGCTAGGCACCATGTTTCTCCTTTCCAGACTTAAGTCTTTTCTGTTCTCTATGATTCATGTTCTCCATGAACTGGAATTGCTTCAGCTGCTTCTCCTAAATATTCAAAGGAAGAAGTTCATCAGGACAGCCAGCTTAAATACACATTCCTCTGCGTTTTTTTCTTGGCTTTCGATGCCACTGGCCTTAATAGCATAGTGTTAGATGCTTGCACTTGACCTACTTAATGAACTGTCCTCCAGAAATTATTCAGCCTTTAGACTGTCATCTGTCCCTTTTCATTAACACTTTTGTTTTATTCTCCTCTCTGCTAGTGAATAAAGGGGATGCTTGTTGCTTTTTGATTGAATCTGTGCATCATTTATGCCCTCCCCCCACCCAGTAGCTGGACTTGGGGTCTGTGCTCCCTTCATACAAGATCAAAGGAAGTGCTCATGATTTAGTCATGTCCTGCTGCCTTTCTGTGTGCTGCAATAGGACACTGGGTGCCTCAGTGCTGTTTCTTTGAGAAATTGCCAGCTTTCCTTGTTTCCTTTAGAATCACTTCCATTGGAGCCTACCTACCTGTTTTCAGAGTGCATTCTCTGCTTCATTAAAGTTCCTGATTTTGTGTTCTTGTTGTACTTCTTACTCTTTGTATGGGTTCTGAACTCTTATGATTGCTCGTTCACGCTCACCAAAGTTGCCTTCTGCTTTCACAGTCCCAGTTCACCTTGGTTCCAGGTATTAAGCAAAGTTGTATCACCAAAGAGATTCCGTCTTTGGGACTGCAGCTCTTTCTGCTCCAGAGATTTTTGCTGTGGTGATGGTGTTTCCCTCTCACTTGTTCCTTGTCCTTTCTCGTCTGTCCCTGAGTTGATGTAGGTCGAACAGCAAAGCTTGTAAGCAGTGGCTGAGCTGCAGAGGCACAGGATCAGAGCTGCTGCAGAACTGCCCTTCTCCCACTGGGTCACTGGTTAGCAGTTTTGTTTACTTGGGCTTTTGAATTCCTTTGGGCTTGCCTCACATTGCATGAACTTCATGGATGCTTTGCGTTTGTTTTTTTCTCATTTAATGCTCATTGAAGTCGAACAGCCACTACTTGCAGCTCTGCTTTGATTTACCTATCAGTACCAGGAAGAACCTGATTGTGTTACTATGTCAAATCTGGTCACTCCTATAGTTGATTCAAGTCCCACATTAAGATATTTTCTCTAACAGAAGTGGCTTCTCAAGTGTCTTCCCTTTCACATTTTTCTGGGGGTTTTTTTGTTGTTTTTTTTTTGCATCTCCAGTTCTGTTGCCACAACTGTGCTAAACTAGTAAATTATAAAAGCACAAAATGAACCAATGCTTGGTTTTGCTTCCATGTTATTTTATACGGAAACTCTTTTTACATCTCAATCTTAAAGTTGTGTTACAATGCAAATTTTTACTAGTGTTTACTTCTGTAAAATAAATTTGTGGTTTGTAGTTTTCTGCTTGCGGTATTCTGCCTATGGTGAATAATTTTTGCAAGGACTCTGATGAATGAATTCTACTAAGTGAAGATATTCTGAAATGAATGTAGCTCTTCTGTAGTTAAAGTTTCAACTGGAGTTTACCTGATTTTGAACAGATGTTTGCCTTATGAGATAGATAAACAAAAGAATAAAACCGTCCCCAAAAGACAGACCATGTGAAGCCTTGACTAAGAGGGTTTTACCTACTAAGAAATGAACAGGATTCACTGGATTGCTGCCTATAGCTACCTGAAGGTAGAATTTTTAAGATGGAAAAATGTCCTTTAATTCACTTTGCCACTTTATGGCACAAGAACAAAAAAACAAACAATGCAAAAATAAATCAGAGATTAAAACTACTCTAGTAGACTCATCTTGTTGAATCTAATGTGCAAGAGCACTGAAAATTAGTTGATTGAACTCTAATTTTAAAAGTCACTGACATTATAAAAAAATGTCAGAGGGCATGTCATCAGAAACAGGCTTAAAATAGGATGTCAGATGACTGTTGAAGACCTAATTCTTTTTTTCTGTTTCTATTCTTAATTTGTTTAGCAGTTTGCAAATACTGAAACTACAAAGCAATTGTCAGAAAGGATTTTTAGCAGAAATTCCCAACCCCCAGTAACACTCAGATGACCTGCATACATATAATAATGCAACAAGCAAACAAAAACCCTCTTCAGAAGGAGCTGTACAGAGCCCAGGGAAAGCTGTACAGAGCCCAGGGAAAGAAAAAAAAACACAAACCAACCTCTACAACCAGTCCTCTCTCTCTTCCTTTTAAATTGTATCACTTGTTGTTCAGGACAGTGCTTTCGATAGGAAAAATTTACTGGTGATGACTTTCTTTTCTGATGAGGGTAAGAATTAAGTCTGTTTTAAGATAAAAGCTCTTTGTTGATATAGACAAACCAAGGAGACCCATTGCTTCATTTTCTGTTTCAGAAACATCTCTTTAGCTTGTAGGTGATTGTCCATTTTGGATTTTGTTAAAACAAGTTTTCTGTAATAAGAAGGCAAATAGAAGTGCTCTGTGCTGGTTTGAAGAAGCAGTCAAATTGTGGCTGGTGTTCAGAAGCTGTTACAAATGATTGGTGTAATAAGGGAAGCTCGTTAAGTTTTGGGCTGTCAACTTCAAATGGGAATAACCCGAGATTGAGGGGAAGAGGAGGGCAGATGGACAGCCACACACATGGCTGAGGAAAATTTTCTGCAGAGAAGGAAGAGGGAAAGAGAAATAACTTCTACCAGTAAAACAAACATGTCAGGTATTAATACCAAGTCATGCTATACATCCTAAAAGGCTCATGTCTGTCCCATCCCTGGGTAATTGAGCTTCTCAAGGAGCAGACCCTCAATGATTAAATTCATCTTCTGCTGGTTTAAGTCATGTTGAAATTCGTGACTATTCATCTTAAAATTCCAGGCTGCAAAGTGCAGAGCTGTAGGAGCTACCTATGAGCATCTCGAGTCTCTCTGCATTAGGACAGAGGCAGGGCATTTTAGGTCAATGTGATGGCTGTCATCCTTACTTCTGAGCCAGAGCATGAAAAACCAGAAGAAACCTGGTCACGGGGAGGAGCAAGAATGCATGTTTTAACAGTGGAGAGGTCAGTTTTGATTGTGAAACCGGGTAGTGGGAGGAATTTTAACTGCTCAAAAGAAAAAAAAACAGTGTTTCTCCTTTATGAGCTAGGATGCTTAGCTGTATAGTAGGCTCATCCCAAAAAATATCGCCAAATCCTGAGGAAAAAGAGTCAGAATACAACTGAAAGTGCTTTTTAGTATTCTTATATATTTTTCAGCTTCTTATGCCAGCCAAAGTAAAGAACGATTGATTGGGGAAACCTCAGGAGGGCCTGTGAGTTTTCTCTAGGATGCATTTCTGGAAGGGTGAATATCAATTTACAGCCTCTGCTTGCAGCTTTGGAGGTCTGGGACAAGGATGGGCTTGAGCTTTGTCTGAGTTTGGGGCTGGAGCCAGCGCTGGAGCCTGAGCTACTCCTGGGGGCTTGGATCAGCTGTGCTCCATCGGGGCACAGGGGTGACATGGAGCTGGAGCCAGAGAGAAAGCTTAAGTGTGCCGGGGGACTTGGGAAGGCAGAGCACAGCAATCCTGCTCACATCAAGGGAAGCTGAATTGCACATGGGCCCAGCACGTGAGACACAAATAAATATAGCAGCCTGGTGAGTGCCCAGCTGGGGCGAGCTTTATTTTGCTTTTTAAAGGAATGCTGTCAATTCCAATTCGGCTGATGAATTTTTTGCTTTGTTTAAAAAGGAGGGGAGAAAAAAAAAAAAAAAAAAGAGAAAAGGTGGTGGTTGTTGGTTTTTCTCCTCCACACAAGCCAAGAGTAAGTAATTTCCATTAGGAAGTTCATTTTTTGTAAAAGTTCCAGTGCAAAGGGTTGTCTTAAAACCTGCTTCCTTGTCACCTAATACTTGAATTTGCTGGAGAGAAAAAGGAAAGCTGCCGCATTGATTTTCATTGTCCAGGCTGAGAGGAGGACAAAAAGCTCTCAGGGGGAGGAAAAAAAGACAGATGTATTTAAGAATACTCCTCCTGATGATAATCTGAGTAGTTGTTTGCAATATGAATTAGAGGATGTGTTTCTTTAAAAAACATTGTTGCTTTTTAAGTGGCTAGTTCAGCTGTAAACAAATCTTGGAAAATGCCAGTGGAATTAGATGTATTTCAATTAAGGAACTCAAAAGAAGTAGGTTTTTACCTACAGCAGAGTATGGAAATGAGGATGGGAGTGTAAGGCATTTTACAAAGTGAAATGTAAGTTCCTTTGAGTAAACAGGGAAGTAACAGCTGTGAAATGTTGCTAGCAGAAATTAAATGTTGTGGCCAAAAGGTTTGTTTTGTTTCTTGCCTGTTTGCTAAGGCGTAATTGTTCAGGTACAAACAATCAATCAATCTGCAAGTGTAAGAAAGGGTCAGGGTGTCCATTTCATCAAACCAGACCAGTACATTACTTACTGCCAGATTAAATTGTCCGGAGGTGGGAAGGATGTCAAAACGTCATGCCTTCGATGAATTTGTTTTCCTGCAAACAGTGATTTTTTTGAGTGCCTGGTTGTGGTTGTTAGAAGTGCATCTTGCAGAAATGGGCAGGTTTTGCCCACCAGGTGGGCAGAACTAGGGTGTTTTGGAAGATGTACCAGTGTGGCTTCCCTTTTTCTTTACATATTTATTGGCTGTTAGATGTCTAGAAGGGAAGTTTTAAGTGCAGCATCCAGAGGTTTCTGTGTTCATATGAAAAAGTGAATTGTATGAAGTTTGAATCCTTACTGGCATCAGAAGATCTAAGTGTGACTCAATACATTTTATTACTAAATAGTGCACTATTTATTACTCAATAGTGCACTACTATTTACAGATGCAAGTCATGGTAATCATTAAATTCAAGTAAATGAATCCTGTGCAAGGTTTTATTTCTTTATGTGGGCCCCATATTTCTGCTGGTACTCTGTACAGGCTAATTTGTGACCAGCTTTAGGATCCTGTTTGTCCCCCTGTTGTCAGGGACAGACGGAGATAAGCAGCTTTCTGCCTCATGGTACTCTTTGCTACAGAAAGTGCAAAATTTCTGTCTTTTCAATGATTTTTTAAAAACAATTTATTAATTAGCCACCTGCAGAAATTTGAAAACAGCAATCAGTATTAAAAAAAAAAAATACTTAGAGCTTGGAGAGATGGATAACTTACTTTTGTGGAGGCACTTCTGTAGGAGCAAACTGCCTGGATTGTATTTTATATTGAATCCAGTGCACACACAGGTTTATGCAAATAGCAAAAATACTAAGTGCCTCATATAATTGGGGCCAAAATTTTAACCTCTAGAAATAAAAAACAGAGCAAAAGTAATGGAAAGTCTAATCTGCTTTAGTACAGCACAGGATGGATTTTGTATTTTCTGTATGCAGCAATTTGCTACTTCCAGAGCAAGTGGAAAGTGTTTTGATGATTTTCCACTCTTTTCAATGGAAAAGAGTCTTCTGTGTTTTTGGAGGTTTTCATTTTGTCTAAAACTAGAAAAACTCCTTGATCAAGTGATTTCAGCTTTTGGAAGGTTTTCCAACTAGCACTGGCTAGCAGAATGCCAACTACATACATGCTTAGTTTGTTTCACCTAACTGTATTTGTGACTTGCACCTTGTTTTCTGCAACTGCTGCTGATGTGCCTGTTTCCAGATTTGATTTTTGAGTAACTTAGATGAAAAACACCCACTTTTTGTAGGTTCTTTTTGTTGTTGTTTTTTTATTGGGGGGGTATTTTGCTTTGTTTTCCCAAGTGAAAAGCTAAGGAAACATTAGTCTCACAAAGGTTCAGTCTGGCATTGCCTACCTCTTTGAATTACAGGTCCAAATTCTTCAAATTGCAGTGAGGAGGAGGGAAGGGAGGAAAACAATCTTTTTACCTTTCAGTTCACTTACACTAGCTGTAGCTGCAATTATGAGCTGAAGTCAGAGGAATGCATATGAAGAGTTATTTAAGTCAGAGCTGAAAGTTGAAACTGATTACAACTGCAGCTCTGAAGAGACTCCAGCCCTTCTGTAATGCAATGGCAAGTCTTGAAGCTTTCTGCCCTGACACTTAAATTATCTTTAATCAATGCACGAAGACTGAGGTGAGGAAGGGTGTTCAGAAATCAGAGGTGTCTATTCTCAAAGAGTTGCCTCAGAGATGTCAACTTTGTCCATGAGAACTTCTGGTCTAATTGGTTACAGGTGGTTTTACCAGCAAATACAGTGACACAGGAGGGTCAAGGGAATCCCCTGGCCTGGGTCTTGCAGCACCTGGGAATTGGTGATGGAGGAAGGCACTTAGAGCAGACACAGGCAGAAACAGCCTCTACTGTAATGTTGCAGGGCTAAGGAAATGGTTTGATCAGCTCTGACTCTTAGTAGCTTGCAGGTGGTGGCTGTTTGTCCTGTTGCAGCTGAGGAGCTGTATGTAGTGAACATAAGCAGTGTTTCTTCCTGCAGGGTCCTTGTGTCCAGCAGCAGAAGTGCAGGAGGAACAGGAGGGTTGGGCCTGTTTGCCCTCATCTGCTCATCTCAGAGCAGCCAAGTGCCCTGCAAAGAAAGCATTAGGTGACTCCTTGTAATGTTTTGCTTTCTCTGGCATTCACATGTGAATGTTGATTCCCTCCCTTTGCTTTCTCTCTTTCTGCCTATAATAGAAAAAAATATTTTATGGACTAAACCCAGGCTGGGCAATGGTTCTCCACTCTCATCTGGTTGGGAGCAGACCCAAGGGAAAGGGCTTTTCTGATGGTACTCTCCTTTTTGCTGTGTGAGCAGAAGTGCTTGAGGAAGGGGCTCCCATCAATCTGTTTGGGGAAATTATGCTATTTTTTTGCATGTTTTTTTAAACTGTACCTATTTTATTTTGTGTGTCCTCATAGTCACCTGTATCGGTGCAACTGAACAGATGCAATTAGCACTCAGACAACATCACATCAGGGTGATGGGAAGCTCTTACACTGACTTCATAGCACAAGAAAATGTATCTGGCAAACCAGTCTTGGTCCTCTCAGCATGTCTGACTTTGGGTGCTTGGTAATTCAGAGTTGGCCACCAGTTCCTCATTTTAGGAATGAGCAACAGAGAAGAGATTAAGGCAATAACAACAGCTGTCAGAATATAGCCTTTTTAGTGGTATATTGGAAAGGAAGTTTGGCCTGTGTTAGTCTCAACTGAAAATGCATCAACAAATGCTGGGAAAGATGAAGAAATGAGTGTGCAGCAGTGTCTGTTCCCTAGTTTGCTGTAAACCATATGTCTGTCGGTAGCATATATAAATACTGAGTAGGTGAATAGGTGACTCATATTCAATTGGCCAGATATTACGATTACCAGCACTGCCCAGGCATGCAGGCTCTGCCAAATAACTTTCAGGCATTTAGCACCTGTGGATGCTGTCCCAGTCACCACGCCAGAACTGGCTGCCATCTGAATAACAGCAGCTCTGGCCCCTTGGTGTTGTCTGCCTGTCTTGCTGAGCCAAGCTTAATGCAAACAGGAATTGTTCTACCTCCAAATGAGGTAAAGCCACTCTGCTTGGTATTGCTGTGTGTTTCTGTACTATACAACAGTGCAGGCAATAAGAAAGAGGCAATTTCTCACTGAACTGCAGGTAACACAAATGCAATTAGCTGTATTGGTGTTTGGCCAGTGAAAATGCAGAAACATTCTTGGAAGCCGGAGAGCTAATGATGTTAAGTCTTCATGAGTGGCCAAAGTCTGTCCTCTCCTACTACTTTCTTTTTGCTGCCTTAATGTATAACTTTCCACCTTTGAATTGTAGGTAATTAAGCTGGACTCCTCCGTGTGGAAATGTCACACTTACCACCCATGGGCTTCCTATCTCCAGCTTTAAAAGGAATTATTCTTCCTGCAGCTCCTGCTGCTCCTATGTTCCGCTCTTATTAACCTCGTAGCCACAAAGAACAGTCTCTCCTGTGCTTTCATTAGATGTGCTTTCTAAAGAAATGCAACCAGAAACCAAAGGAAAATATTCAAAGTAAAGATTTGACTTCTTTCACTTGTGGAGTGAGGTGACAATACAGAAAGAATCCTTCTAGCTCTTGTGGTCCCCTTTGACCTGGTCCTTCTGCTGGATCTGTCACAGCCATGTTCTCCTGATTTGTTTCTCAGCAAGGAAGCAATTGCAGATACATACTTTTGCCATCATTCAGTCTCACATTTCATAACAACCCTGATTTGATAGTCATAGAACTGACTAGTATTTTCACATGGAAGGTGTTGCAGCATAGCAGTGCACTTCTTTGTGGTTTAATCTTTATTACAATTTGAGGGCACCCTGTGTGGTGGCATTGGACAGCAGAGACAGTGTTTGTCTGTGAATCGACATCCTGAAGCTGAGTTAGGGAAACAATTACATCCATTTGAGCAGGAGAATGCATCAAAACACAGTGCAATACATTATACATTCAGTTCCCTTCACACATTGCAGCACTTTGCTGGCACTTCTGCGTTGCTTTGTGCCCATTCTGCAAGATGTGCAGATGTGCTGTGCTGGAGCTATGGAAGCATTGGATCCGTGGTGGATGCCAGCAGGAGGAGACTGACTAACCATGATGACGTGGTCAGATAGTCAAACTTTCTGATATAGCACAGAAAAGCTTGGCCTGATGTTTTTGATTTTGAGAAAAGTTAAATGTCATTAGAGAAAGGAAAGAAAAAAGGGCATATGTAAACTGAAGCTGCTTTTGGGACCACTACAAGTTGTTCTTGAAGAGTTTACACAAGAAAGATTTTCAGTTCACTTACACTAGCTGTAGCAAATTTGTGCTTGCATTAAGTATTTAAATCATTACCAAATCAGAAAAAAGATCATTTGGTAGTTGCTTTGCCCAGATTTAGAAATTACAGTTCTGGATGCCAGGTGATAAGAAAGAGTGCCCAGAATTCAGTAAAGTACTTGTTTTCTACCTTCCCACCCGGTGCAAGCTGGGCACTGTGCTCCTTCCACCACGCTCGCACAGGAAAATGCGAGACCCGGCATTCAAAGCAGAGGCACAAGGAGCACTGTTTGGTTTCCTGCCTTCTGATGTTAAAAGCTTCTTCCCTGGAAAATGTTTTCTCTTCCCTCTGGGCCCTTCTCTCATCAATCGAGAAAAGGAGTTACAAAGGCACACGACAGATTTTTAGATCTTAATAATAAACAGTTAGCAAGGCTTTGGTTTGTACTCACTTCAGGAGCCTTGGGATGTACAGAGATACTGCATTTCATCATCAATTCCACAAGATAATGAAGTCCCAATTCCCCCTTTTGGCATTGTGACTTCGTGCAATCTTTGTGTTTTGCATGGATTGTCCAAGACATGGAGGGAACCGGCAGTAGGGCACAGCCGCAGGTAGCATCTTGAATTTAGAAAGCTTCTCCCCCATGCTGAGCCTCTCATCTGCTTCTACCTTTTTCTGTGTGGTAGATGTGTCTGAGGCACTGTGGGTGTAGGACATAGTGGAACCTACAAGGAAGAGATGAGGAGGGCAGGCAGGTGACATCCACGCTGCTGCAGTTCTGCATTGTTGTAGTGGCTTCTCTGTTGGTACAGGCATACAAACAGCTCCAGATTGCCTATGATTATGTCTTACACTGAGATCCCTGAATATGAGGAGGGATACAGCTGTTACATTTGTTTACTCTCCCTCTAAGTTGCAGGATGAGTCTGCTCCAGACAAAGTAAGTTACTTGGCTGTCAGAGGTGGGATTTTCCCTATTAGGCCCATTCTAGTCATGAGTAGGGAATACTGCTAGGGCATCATGGCACCCAGCTTATGTGTCCTCATCTGGTTCCCTGGCCAGCTGTGACCATTCAATGTCAGTGAGAGTATGTGGTTAAGTTGTTCTTCATAGGAAACCGAAAATGGGTGTGGGGTAAGTGATGCTCACCCTCTGACCTTCAGGGACCTGAGGAGGAAGCCACTCATTGGAAAGTCTGAGGTGGGCTGCTGGCTTGGCAAGGAAGAGTTTTAGGAGCAAAAATTTCTGTAGAGAAGAGGAAACTGAGGGAGTGGTTGTGAAGATATGAGAAGGGAATTTGGTGATCAAGGTTCAGAAAGTAGAGAGACTGCCTGTTATTTTAGAGAGAGAGAGAAAACAAGGATAAAGCTATTTTTAGGAATAACGTGTCCACGCAAGTGGATGACAGTCATACCTCACAGCAGAAATTCTCATGCTGAAGTGCAAATGCTGCTGAGCTTGCGCTGCCAGCCTAATGAGCAGAGGAACATGACGAGCCAACTACAGTAAAATAGGGATTTAAATAGCATGGTTCCCAGGGAATTTGAATAGGAAAGAGGAGATGTGCAGGAGTGGATGGTGGAAAGAGTGCCTTCTTTTGGGATAACTCCCTCATACAGCTCTCCCCAGAGAAGGCATCTGTCTTAGTTTGGAAGACAGGTACCTGCCAGGGGAAGCAGGAGCTTCTGTGGGAATGGAGAATTCAAAACCTGCCCCCTCCCAACTGTTATAATTTTGAAATTAAAGGGCTCTCAGGCAAAGATGTGAAGATAGGAATAACAGTTCTTTACTACTGTATATAACAAGAGAAACAAAATAACATCAGTAACTATGGCGTTAACAGCAAAAGAGAATCAGGGCCCAGTGAGTCTTTTTTCACCGCAGGCACTTTCCCCTTTGGTGCAGTGACCATCACAGGCGGCCGGGGGGAGCAGAAAGCCCAGGGTGTTACAGCACGAGATGTGTCAGGAGCTCGGCGGGGATTGCTGGAGCTGTGGAAAGGTCCCGGCAGCAGCAGGGGGTGCGGGACACGGCGTGGGGAATCCAGAGCAGGAGCGAAGGAACGGCGGGCGCGGGCACCGCGGCAGCGCGGCTCCAGCAGAGCAGGGAGAGAGCAGGATCCGAATTCCCGGGCACACACGGACAGACGGTGCTGGGTCACTGCGAGCTGGGCTCCAGTGGGACCGGCGAAATCTCCCTGCAGTGAAAACCAACAGCCTCGCTGTTCCCTCCGAGAGAGCAGCTCCCCCAGAGAGAAGTGGAGTCCTGGGATGCCACCCTCTCCCCTCACTTCAGCCACTTCCTTTGTCTTTCCTGAGTACCCATAAGTACCCAGTAATTAGTTCCCTAGCAATGTATGGGAGAAAATTCTGTGAGAAAGAAACCCAACCCCCAAGAGCATCAGTGTCAATAACATGCGTAAAGGGATGTAAGCATTGATGTTGATTTGGTGGTTTCTGGTGGGAAAGCTGAATCACAGCCCTCTGTTTGCCCCATTTGAGAGCTCTAATCAAACCTGGTGAGGAAAGTGCTGGTCCTGTTTCTTTTCCCTGAGAAACATCTCTGGAGCTGCTACTGCTTCTCTTTGTGTCACTCTGCCAGGGCCAGCCCGTCTCGGGTGGACATTCAATCCCACTTCCACTTGAAGGTAAATCAAAGTTTTGAAGATTTGGACTTTGTTTCCTTGCAGATTTTTCCCCTGTATTCTCCATCCTTTGCTTTGTATCACAAAAGATAATGAACCCAAAAGAAAAAAAGGCAAAACCTAAAAAGCTGAGCACACCTATTTAAATTTAATGTCCCCACTTTCCTAGTTTTAACTTTGTAAAGACTGCAGAAAATCCTATCTGCATCAGTCAGTGCAAGCCCTCCAAGGTGAGCTCAGTCACAGAAATTCTGAGGTGTTACGTTCCTACCTCCCAGAGGGATGTGCTGGTAAATGCCATGATAATTGTGTTTGTTATCTGCAGCATCTAGATTTCATTACATTAGATACAGGTAACAGGTGACTGCAACTAACCTTCCCATTTAGGATGTTCCATGATTCTTCATCCCTTTCCTTGGCCCTGCTATCAGCACACATGGCTGCAGGGGCTGTCTGCAGTAGCACCAAGTGAACCTCTGGGTCTTGGGTTTCAGAGGCCCTGCTCTGAAATGTAATGTGGGGAGTTAAAGTCTCCAGACTTGGGGAATTCAGAGGCAGGCAATGGGAAAGAGCTGTGTGTGAGTCCACATTAATCAAAAGCCTGGCCCAAAGGGAGAGGTTGAAAGAGCAGCTTAGCCACGAGAGGTTCTTTTTCCACTGACTGTAGACTGGCAGGCCAAACTTTGGCTCCTTTGAGATGATGCTGAATAGGCAAGCAGTTTCATATTTAAGCACTTTGATGACTGTTGTGGTCTGCTGCATCCCCTGCTGCTGTCAGATGGGATCCCAAGGCTTGTCAACATGACTGATTGCCGTGTTACCTCTCTCTGCATATGAGTAAGAGGCCCCGTGCTCATTTGGATGAGCTTCACTGTGCAGCCCTGCCCGGGGTGATGGTGTGGCTGAGGAGGCAGGTCGAGATGCTGTTGCTTGCTTGGGAGCAGTGAAGCTGTCAAATGACTCAGCACTCACCTGCCATGGTGGTGAAAGCAGCAGAACAGTGCTCGTGAGACATCAGGGTTCAGGCAGCTGTCACCAAGAAGAGTAGGGCTGGTCTTGGACCTTCTCCCTTGATGACAGCTGGCCCACTGGGACCAGGCAGTGTGGTGATGACACAACTCCAAGTCAGCTCCTGCAGCCATGTGGTGTTACCCTGTGGTTGCTGTGAGACACTCCTCAGATCACTGGTGACGGTTCTTGTCGGCAACAAAGCAGGAAGTCTTCCCTTGCTGATGGAATGATTGTCTTTTTCTTTGTCCCAGTGACACCTTCCACTCTCCTGCTCTGCCTGCCAGATCTCTTGGTTTAACCCTACACTTAGGATTTGCAGTGGTTTTAACTGGGTTGGCTTAGGAACAATTAACTGCTGGAACAGGTTGGTGGAGTCTCTTGATTTGGGTTGGGGAACTTCATGTTGGTGTCACCTGTGCACACCAAACTGGCACCAGAACCTCTTTAATCCAAATTACGAGCAGTTGAGCAAAGAGTCAAATCAAATTTAGCAGACCATTTTAGAAAATGATTTTATTCAACCCGTACAGCTCCTGTGTGCTCATTGAACCAGAGATGAAGTGATTGTTAAAGTCACTAGAGTTAAACTCATATAAATTTGAGTGCAGGCAGGCTTTTATGAACTCATTCGTGTGGATCAATCATAGTGTTGATCCAACAGGAGCACTCTGAAGAACACAAAAAATAATTTAATATGCTAGATGTTGGTTATGGCTGAGTATTTACTGGGCTCACCTGATGCCTTAAGTTTTACCTTTTATATTTTTTAGATTCTGTGCTGGTTTAGTGGGTAGTTGAGGTTTCATATTAAGTGCTACTAAGCTCTCTTCACAGAGTAGATAGACAAAACAATTCTTTCTCTAGCTTGAGACCAAGGACAACTTTCAGGCCCAAGAACAAAAACAACGGTGAAGTGAGAAGAAAAAACAAGCAGGATGGAGCTTCATAACCTGAAGCTGTGGTTGGACAATTTGACTCTAATGTGCTAATGGACCAGAACTTACGAAAGTGTGAGACCTCATGATCAGGGGGTCCATTTTGTGACCATTCAGGTGCATCTCGGGTGTGGTCCAACGGGGCTCTTGTGTGGCCCAGGCGTGCCCATGGAGGCCTTTTAATAAATACCCACTTTATCCTTTTGCTCTGTCCAGTCTCTGTTCCAGGTCAGCCTCTAGAAGGCATCACACTCGTTGGTAAAGGCCGTAACCAGACATGCGGTGTGGGACAATGCCATTTGTTGCCACTGTGGGGACACTCAGGTCTGCATCTAACCAGCCTTTAGACATCAGCAGCTCTCCTTGCTGAGGCATTAGCCCTGTCCCATATGTAGTTCAAAGCGACTCTAATGGGATTTTTTTCTGCAAGGTGATTCTGTGTCTTTTCCCTGTGAATGACTCTGCTGGGGACATTGGGTGGTTCCTGTTTGTAGGGGAGCAATCCAAGACATTCAAAGGCCAGTATCATACCTGACAGCTTTCTCAAGCTCAAAATAATAAGGACCGTGTCCGTAACAACTCCAAAATACCAACCTTTTCCTAAGGGAGACTCCAGCAGGAGTGTGAACAAGGTTGTAGCTCATCTTTAATAATGCTACTTTTAAAAATAAATCATGTTTTATGGATCTAAACTTAGCCTCTCCAGATAAGCAAGTCCTGGGGCCGCTGATGATTAATATGCAGCACTGGAGCGTGGCCCAGCGGGGCCCTGATTAATAGCGATGACATCATGACTTTTAAACATTCTGTTAATGCCGGGCCCCGGTGACAAATGGGGATGCGCGGCATCGCTTCCCGTGGCATTTGCGTTGCCGGAGAGAGGGCCGGGAGCAGCGCCCTGCCGCCTGCCCTGGGCCAGGCACAGGGAACCTGTGCTGCCTGCCCGGCTGGCCTGCACCGGCCCCAGGGGCTCTGCCCCGGGACCTGGCACTGCCACAGTGCCCCCGTCCTCCTTCAGAGGCTTGTGCGAGTCCCTGGAGGGCGAGGCAGGTATGGTGGAGCATTTTGAGCACCCTCCTCACCCGCAGCTTTCTCTGCCACCCTAGCCTTGAGGAAGTTTGCTCGTAGGCTTGGGGCCAAGGCAGCTCCCCATTTGCCCCCTGCTGCTACCCCACAAGCCTGGCACAACACGCACCCCTAGCGGGTCTGAGGACTGAATCCATACCCTTCTGGGCATCATCAGGTGACAATTTTGCTTCAGCTGCTGCCCCTCCCCTTCGGCCACGAGTTGGTTAATAAGCGTGGGTGACTGTTGTGCTGCCAGGGAGAAAGGGTTGCTGTGGTCGTGTGCCATTTCCCACAGTTCCGTGCCCTCCTGGTCTTTCCCCCCCTGTGGCTGGTCCCCTGTGTTCAGGGGCAGCATGCTGCATGAGTTCCTGGGCTATCCTGCAATTCCTGGCGGGCAGCAGCTGCCCAGGTATGTTCTGTGCCTGCAGGCTGTGAACTGAGGAGCAGCGCCGTCACTTCGCTTTTCTTCTCTGTCTTTTATGGCATCTTGGAGGCAGAAGGCCCGAACTGGAGTGCTGGCCTTGACCTCCATGGATGCTCTGGAAAGCTCTGTAGATAGGTGTCTGCTTTTTAGGGCTTGGGATTTGTTTTTACTTTTTGTTCGCAGGGCTTGAGCTGGACTGGTCTGGTATCTGGAGAGCAATCGAGACCAGACTGCTAAAACTTTCAGATCCTAAGGAATATGTTTCTCAACTCTCTAAGATTTTGCTAAGAATTTTTGCCTGGTGTTCAAATAAATCCTCTTCCACCATCCCTCCATCATCAGTGAGAAAGATGTAATTTGAAGCTCTCTGCTTTCACACTCAAATGACAACTCCATGAATCCAGACTCCATTTAGTATCCAAAAGTAATCCCAGGAGGGTTTTAGACAGTTTGAGTTTTATAATACAATTTCATCTTTACAGTGGTCTCTATGCCACGCTAATGTATAGTATGGGGACCAAATATGTGAGGAGTCCTGAACTGGCAAAAAATCTACATGAGACTCACTCGTTGTGCTGGGACAGGCATGGCCCTGTAGCCCCATAGTTCACAGAAAACTGGTGACTGGTAGTATTGTTGTATTAAAGTTATATATGGTCTTCTAGCACCTTTTTGACTATTCTGATACCAAATGACTGTGCTGCATTTTGCTGAGCTTTTCTTGTTGAGTAGACAGGTTGCTTTGGACTTGCCCAGTATGTGGGGAGAGGTTTTTATTCCTAAACACCTTCCTCTAAAACCAAAGACATCTAACTGTAATGCTTTGTCATATGGAGCATATTTTATGAACTTAAAGGTTTGAGAATATAAAAAATGCTGTAAATATATAACCTCTGAGCTACTGAGCATCAGCCAGGGAAATATCCCCTCTCCCCTTCAGCATGACTAGGAGAATGCAGACACGCTGCCTGTCAGAGAAATCTTTGCTTGTTGGCATCATCTGTTCTGTAATGTTTCACCCTTGCAGCAAATCCTCTCACCCCTTCTCCAATCAGTCTTGTTCTTTGCACTTCCGAGGTATTTGCCACCCCACCTTTAATGCACGCTCCTTGTGCAGTTAGTGCAGTGATAAAGTGCATTTCGGAGTGAAGGCAGTGCGGACGGATGGGATCAGGGGCATCTATTTTCGTGTCTCAGCCATGGACTTGTGTGTACTTGGTTTCATCAGCTTACTCCTCAGCATCAGGCACAAATTGGTATTTGTCATAAACTCTTGATCCTTGAAGAAAATGAAGGGCCATTTAACATTTTTAGAGTAATAATAATAATGTAGGAAAAGGGATGCATCCTGGTAGCTGAGAACAGCAGGTTATTTGTTTAAGAGCATAAACAGCAAAAAGGACCTTTAATCTCAGAATTTCAAGGCACCTTGTAAACTACAAACATTGATTCTCCTTCTTCTTGTTATTCCTTGTGGGCATTTTACCTCAATAAAATAGAGCAACATTCCTACCCTGATGATCTTGCAGTAAGAACAAACGAATACTAGGGAGAACTGAGGCAAAATACAAGCAGGATTCAGAGGGCAAACACAAGCAGGGAGTGTGCTGGGAACGGGTGGTTTATGTTCAGGATATCTCACCCATGGGGACATGCATTCTGGGTAAGTCAGCCTCATGGACACCTGTGAAAAGAAATTTATCCTGCTCTGGGGAAGCTAAGTAGTGGGGCATGTAAATGAGATTGGTCACTCTATAAATTTCTCTTTGAGAAATGCAGCTTTTAACCTGGCAAAGAGGTGAGTGGGTGAGTGTTGTTGAATCATGGAGGGGACAGGCAGCAGTTGGGGGAGTTTTCTGTTGGTTCCAGTAGATAAAGTCTTCCTGCTGGAAGGGAATTCTAGATTTGCCTCCCAAAGTGTGTGCCTGCTGTGTTGTCTCTACACTGATAATGTTATGCCTCCATTCCTTTTCTCTTTTTTTTTTTTTAAATTTTCCTTCACTTTCTATAAAGAAAGCACTGAAAACCATTTTGAGCTGTTCTGAAATTTTGAGTTCTTTTGTTTCTCTGCATTTCTATTGGATTATGTCCCTGACATTATTGCCAAGAAGTTAAATAATACATCTAGAGATTGAGAAAACTAAATAATGAAGCTCTGCAGCTTATAGCTTTTCTAGTGCTATGCCAAAGAGCTTTTTGAGTTGAGAATTGTGACTGGCAGTCAAATTTAGACAAAAATGGTTTTAAAATTATTTTTTTTCTCTTTTCTTTTTTTATCTGATTAGGATCAAAATGTACTGTTGGAAGCTGTAGCATTCATGGCAAAATAGCCTCAGAGATTCAGAAGAAGTAAGCATAGTTAAGTAGGAAACCTGTTTGCCAAGCAAGTGCCTGTGGTTGCCGACCACGGGGTATTCAGAAAGCACGGGCTGTGCCACTCCAAAAGAGATGAGCTGGGCACAGCTGACTCATCTGGAGCCTTGTGCAAGATCAGGTCATAAAGGAAATTCAGACTAAGCTTCAGGACTGATGGAGGGCTCCCTCAGCACCTGTGGAAAGGGTGGAAGGGTTTCCATTGCCATGAATGGATTTTGGCAGCCAGACCAAATCAAATTCAGCAGCTCCAGCTCCAGCTTCTCACCCTCAGTTTGCAAGTCCCACAACCCTTGCCCCGGCTGCTTCTCTCTGCAGCACCCTGATTGCAGCAGGCACTGGGGTGTGGGCTTAGACTGTCTGTGCTTTGACTTTTCCTTTGGGCTTGCTGTCTGTGTGCTTTGACTTTTCCTCTCTGTGTCCCTGAGTGCTGTGCAGAGTCAAGAGCAATTGAGTTTGGTCCTTGAATGCCTCAAGGAATTGTGTGACAGCGTGGATGTTCTCCTTAACCTTTTCATCATCCGTGGGTCCCCTCTTCACTGCCTGCTGCACTATCCCCAAGTTTGTTTAGGAAGCTACTTGCCAAATCTCAGTCAGATCAGCCAGGTGAACTCATCCTCACTCCTTTGCCTGTGGGGAGAGAAAGAGCTAATAAAGCTCCTCCAAAACAGACTGAACAGAAGCCATTATTTTATGTCCAGGCCTTGCTGAGTAATAATGATCTGCCTTTAACCACCCACTCGTGCCTCTGCTTATCCCTCTGCTTGTTCATGACCTTCACTCATTGTATTCTGTTGAATTGAGCTTGTGTATTCCTGATACACAGGAGCTGCATCTTCATTCATTTGTGGTAAATGCCTGAGACACTCAGGGCACTTGAAATTAAATAATCAGCAGTGAAACAAAAGACCCCAATTGGGCACACAGGCACATTGTCTGTTTTATTTGCAGATAAGTTCTGTCTAAAAGCCAGCAATGCGTGATGCTTCTTGCTGCTTTTTTAGTTTAAAGCAGATGTTGTACACAATATTAGAAACCATGTCCTTGCAGGCTGTGAAGTAATGAGGGCAGGAAGTGGAAAGTGAGGAGCTGGGATGTCTCCTGCTTTATTTTAGGTGAGGCTTTGGGAAAGGGAAGAGAGTAGGCTCCACGCTTGAGGAAATGTTCTGTGCTTTTGAGCCTTTTGAGACTGTGTGTCTGTCCAGTTGAGGATGATATGTGAAAGGGAGGGACAAAGAGAGGGAGGGAAGGAGGGGGAAAAAATAAAGATTTTAGTGCTCTGTGTTGGATCTGCACAGCATGGGTCAGTGAAGGTGTGAGGTGTGCTGGGCTCTAAAGAGTGGCATATCTGTGCTGGAGGTGAGAAAAGAGTCTATGAATTTTGTGATGATGCTTCATGCTCAAAGAAGCCAATATTGTCCTATCAGTTGTTTGAAAGCTATGAAAAACTTCAAGAGATACAAGCATATATTTGCACCCAGGATAGATTCAAAGGGGTCTTATATCCAAGAAGGATCCCCTCTCTCTTTTCTTCCATTGGATTTTTGGGAACGATCCTTGGAAAAATGCGTTTGCTCTCCCAGCTGAACAGCCACGTGAGAACAGCCCTGTGAAGCACCCTGACCACGGGTAGGACATCTTCGAGGAATGTGCAGCAGCACAGTGAACTCCCATTTTATTTCTCTTCTCGAGAGCAAATAAATTCACTTGTTTTAAAATACTGAGAAGATGGGAACCACTGTGTGTGTGCATGCGTGTGCCTAAGTCTCCCCTCGGAACACGGGGAGCGGCTGCTGGGCTTGTGCAGCTGGAAGATAACGCGCTCATCTCCCCTCTGAGGGCAGGCGATGCCAGCCCGGCTGTCAGGCCCAGGTTATCTGCTACCAGCACGCCGCCTGCTGCGTCTCTCTCCTCTTCCCACCTGGTTCCAGCCAATTCCAGATGAGACCCACTACATATGAACTTGGCAATTAGTCCACCAGCCCCTCTGAGCCTGCAGCATCTGGCCACAGAGCAGGGGGAATCCCATGCGGTGGCAGTGGGCAGAACAAATCAACCGTGCCTGCCAGATCAGAGTGGTGTCTGGCAGTGTCTGTCAGTCCCCCAAAAAGTCCAGTTTTCTATGGAGCAGCTCTCAGGTTTCTGGTTAGCTGTCAGAAATGGCAGCTGTAGGTCGTTCTTCCCTTCCTTTATTGGGCACTGCTGAAAGATTTGTGGAAGCCCTGCAGGAGGTCTGTGAGTGTGGCGCAGGATGCTTGGTGTGTCGGGGTGGCACACCTCAGCAGGAAGCACAGCCTTTTTTGGGGGATAAGCTTGGAAATCTGTGCTTGTGAGTAGAAAGGGAGAGGAGGTATTTATTGGTGTGGGGGTAGTTGGTACTACCTTCTGGGATAATTGCTGATTATTAGTTAGGTATCAAAAGGGCTCGTGAATATCATCCACCTCCCCATTTTGCAGACTAGGTGTGGTCTTAGAACAGTCATCTCTCACCACAGAGAAGATCATACTTGCAACGCACAAGAAAATATCAATAAAGGCAGGCTGGAGCATCACTCTCCAAAGAAGACCAGAAGTTTTTTTGTGCGTGTCGGGAGAAGGAAATCCAATCCTAGTTCTGTCCATAGAGTCAGATGGCTTTTTGTTGGAATTGCCAAGTAAATAAACGAAAGCTCTACATGTAAACCCCTCAGACAGCCTTGTAAATCTCAACTATAGGCTCCAAAAATGTCAATTTATCCTTTTATCAGCATTTTAGTTGGATTTTTATTGTTTTTTTTTAAAAAGAAAAAGAAGGAAGTGAGTAAAAGAAAGGAAAAAAGGAGGAGAAAGAAAAGAAGAAAAGAAATTATGGGAGCAAGAAAGTGAGAAAGAGAAAAAAAGGAAGAAGGAAAGAAAGAACAAACTACACTAAATAGCAGAATATTAGGGTTTAATAAGGCACAGATAACTCATGGAGCTGAGAAATCTTGCCTCACTCATCTGTATGCAGCTTAAGTTATGAAGAGAAGTGAGTGACACAATATATCTTGTTATTTAAGGAATATGTGCCATGTAGTTCTAGCATTTCCTTGCATTAGCATACTTGTACAGCTATCACAGTTTCAGTGTATCCATTTAGTGGTGAGGTTTTTTTCCCACTTTTTCTTTTAAAATGAATGTCGAAGGGTGGGTCCTTTCTCAGTAAAGACTTTCTGTATTCCATAACTTTTTGTGAAAACCGCTTCATAACCCCCAATTTCAGCAAAGTAGAGCCCTGAGATGTTGAATGAATTACAGAACTGTTGGATTTGGAAGGGACCTCTTGAGACCAGTCAGTTTGACCCCCTTGCACAAGCAGAGCCAGCTGGACCAGGCTGCCCAGGACCATGTCCAGTTGGCTTTTGAGCATTTCCACAGATGAAGATTCCACAACCTGTCTGGGCAACTTGTTCCAGTGTTTGATCACACTCCTAATTAAAAAATGTTTTCCTACAGTTAGGTGGAATTTCTGGGGATTTAGTTGGTGAAGGAGATACTGCTTCAGGGCCCTACCTTCCTGATTTCTTCCGAGAGGAGTGGAAGAAATAGCAGTATCCTTGAAAAGAAAAGTGGGAAGACAACCCAGAAGGATTCCTTTACACACTTATTTTAGTTTAGAAAAGTGAAGGGAGATACCATCTGGAGAAAGCAGGAACTAATTTGACTGGGTGGAACATAGCTTCATCGGAAAGTTTGATCCGCAGTTAGCTTTTAAGTGCCTTGAAGCTTGTGGTGTAATCAGAGCTTTGCATTTCATTTGTAATGAAGGCAAACAGGTGCCAGCTGTAAAATTTATTCCTGGATTTGGACCCAAGAGTTTTCATCCTCCTCAACTTTTCAGAAGTTTTAATTCAGATTTTATTTCTGCTTTCCTCCCTTCCCTCTTTGGCCAAGCTGAAATGTCTGAGCCTTGATTTGAGATCTTCCAGAAATACGGAAAGGAGGGAAGACTATGCATACCTGATAGGACTGGCATATCCCTGTGTGTCCATTAAATGAGAATTCCTCAGCTTCCTGGGCCTGCTGGTAAATATTACCAGATGGAGGACATGGATCAAAATGGCATGTTGGACCAAGATGACCCAGAGATCTGGTGCTTGAGAGGAAATGCTGCACCTCTGGTTCCTGAACACACACGGTGGCATCTGCAGGAAAGCAGCCACAGATGTCGCCACTCTCTTCTGAGCCTCATCCTGTAGGTTGATGGGCACCTCTTGAAAAATAATGAGGATCTTCAGTTGCCCACTTGGTGCAGTGTGGAGGGGGATCTGCACTCACAGGGATCATGGGGATGGCTGCAGCTCAGGAGGAACCACAGGGTTGCGGTGCACCACAGGAAAAATCCAGGCTTCCTGAGACCTTGTTCAAACTGAACCTTTAAGCAGGATGATTGCCCATCAATAAGAAAGACACCATAGAGCACCACCACCTGGTTCTTGACACTGTGATGGGATATTCATGACAGTGTAATAGCATTTTGGTGAAATGCAGTATTTTATTCTCATTACTGGAATGCAGAAGGGCCCTTTAAGTCAGAAAAAATTGATTTTAGAATAGGCTTTGTTAGAACCTTTCAGTCCCACGATCGATGTAAATGGGCAAATATGATTCTCTTTAAATCCAGTTTCCTGAGGCACAGCTGTGTCATGCACATTGGAGAAACAAGGGGAACACCCCTGTGTACCATCAAAGTGGAGAAAACCAGACTAATTCTTCATGCTGGAAGTCCTCTGAGGGGAAGGCTGTAAGAGCTGTGTGTGAATGGGCCAAATGACACCCTCACCTCTGGTGTAGCACCATTGAAATCTGGAGCAGGGAAGGCAGAAGGGAAATGTGAGGCCTGTCTGCTGATATATGAAGGAATATGCTGCAAAGAGGAGAGGCCAATTATTCTCTCTAGCCAACAGGGGAAGTGCAGAGAATATTTAGGTCAAGCATTAGGAGAAAGTTTCTAGTGGGTAAGTTATTAATCAGCTAAGGCAAGGCGTACATTGGAAAAACAGCTCTGCACTTTGGGAACCCAATGAGTGTTGAATGTCTGGAAGAACAGGGAAGTGGGATGTTGGGGTGTAAGGCTTAAATCCTGTCCCTGCCTCTGACACTGAGTCATAGCAGTCCTGTGGAAGGATACCATTTTTAGACCCTGCAGGTAAGTCTAAGCTGTCCACAGCCTAAATAGGTTTGCTACCTAAGAAAAGACACGCATGTGTAAAGACATGGGCCATGTGAATGTTGGGAGCCCCTTGGCCATTGGCTCGCAAAGCTGCTGGATCAGACACAGCCATGCCTAGATTTGGTGTTGTCTCCAATGAGAGGTTACTTGTGCTGTGTTTCTAGAGAGAGAAGACATTTGTTTCTCTGTTCACTAGATGGAAATGGGTAAAAATGTCAAAAAAAAAAAAAATATATGGGGAAATTCTAAGTGATCGAAAACCAGTTTTTCATCTTTGGAAAATCTAAGATTTTGAAATTGTTGTCACATGACCTGAGGAAAAATGGAGGAGAAAGTTATAATATTGGAAATATCCATAAAGAATCTAAAACTGTTTTGCTTCAAACTTACCAAGGCATTTAGCTTCCTCTTTGTTATATTCATATAATGCAATATTAACTTTTTTTTCAGCCTTATCCAAATGAGATGCTGTCATGAAATTTTTCCTTGAAGATTTCAGCACAGTTGATATTTTCCTGCAGAATATGCTTCTTCGGTTCAGCTTGAATTTTCTCCCAGAAGGTGTTCCTTTCAAACATTTGGGCCAATGCTCAGTACCATTATGCAGCTGCTGTTCCTGCAGCAGATCCTTTCAAACACAGCCAGTGAGGCTGCTGGTTTGTAGCCTGTACTTTGTGCCACCAAAGAACACAGCAAAAGCACCCCTTAGCTGTGACTGGGATGGACTGGGGGTGTTGCAGGTGTAACTTGTGTGGCCTTGTCTCTTGCTCTCAAGATGAGACCATACCTGTTTCTGTAGCTGGAGGGTGAGGAGGGTGAGCACCACAATGCCCAGGCACCATTACCAGCCTGTCTCCAGCACCATGGCAGAGAAGGAGGCTAAGGTTTCCTCTGACGGCCCTTTGGGCACCTATTTCAGTGTTTCAGATGTCTCTCCAGAGACAGCTTTCTTACTTTTGAGGTTGCTTGTGAGGTCACTCAGACATACAAAGCATTTCTTTTGAAAGGGTAGTGTACTGTGGAAATAAATACCAGCTCTTACTCAAGACAAGAGCTCAGACTTGGGAATTCAAGGCCTGTGATTTCAAGACAGACTGGTGACACAGCTTAGACACATGGATGTGCACACCCCAAGGCCTCTTTTATTGTGTGTGCATAAAAATAAGTGTAAATGTTCTCTGTCACACACGTTTTTTTTCCTCTTTTTCCTTCGTCTCAATCCTTCAATGGTTGTATTCCTGGATTTCTATTATTGGTGTACAAGCAGGGATTCTTGCTGCTCAGTAAAACACATCACAAATCGAGCTCTCACCTTCGCTTCCCCCCACCACACACACCAGCACACAGACATTACACAGCTGCAGTCCCTGTGCACGAGCCAGCATGGATGTCACTTAACAGGTACACTTACGTGGAGCCTGATTTCTCTGAAGGAATTGCAGCCACCAGGCTTTAAAATCAAAGGCTGGCCTTAATGCCAGCCATGCAGCTGCAGGGTGTGTGGGTCACTGCCTGGGAACCTGACAAAAAAGTTCAGAGAGGGGTTTGTTTGGATCCGGGTGGACAGGAAGATTACATCTTTGGATTTGGTGCTGGAATTAAGGTCACTCACAAAGCCACTTGCAGGTAGCACCATGGCCTCCCTAGCTCGTGCTGGGGGATGGTGGTGTGCTTTGTGTTGATGAGACTGTGTCCTCAGAGCTGCCTGGGAGATGCAATGAAGTGGAAAGTGAGAGTAAACTCACTTTGGAGAGGGTGGGGGAGTCTCAGCCACGTAGCGAGGCAGTTTCCACCTCTGCAGGTTTCTGCTTTCCCTGGATGCATGGGCAGTGAGAGCAGAATCTAATGCAGATTGCAGAGATGGAAAAGGTATGAGATCCATCCAGTCCCTTTCCAGGCAGGTGTAGTGCTTTTATTTGAGCATCATGCTGTTAGGATTTCCTGAGGTGACATTAAGTGGATTCATGACCAGAGCTGAGCCTGACACCACAGCAAGCCCCAGTATGTTTTGGTGCCATTATTTGGTCTAATGATGGGAATAAATATACCTGGAAGAAGGGAATCCTCTCCCATCCTGAAAATTTGTCTGGATGGATGTGAAGCCTTATCAGCCCAGATCCATGCAGGAGACAGAGGGTGATTTTTGTCCCTTCAGTGGATGGCAAGTGATACTTGAGCCCTGTCGCCTCCCAGTCGCCTCCATCCTTCATTACCCTCCCATCTCCTCCCACTGCCCCCTCCTTGTATTGCCACCCACTCTCGTAATAGCTCCTGCACCAGCACACCACGGCTGCAATAACAAATACCGCCTCGTTTCAGCATGATGAATGAAGAGTTTTAATGAAACTGGCCTAAGCCTTTCCTGGCAGGCTGCCTGGTTTTTGTTTGTTTTAAGCAAGAGTGATCCATCACCCTCCCGACTTCTCTCCATCGCAGCATCCCCAATCAATGCTCTGCACCAGCCTCCCTCCTGTATCCCTCAGTGGCAGCCCATTCCCTGGCTTCCTGCAGTTACCTCATCTCACCATGACCCCGGCCCCCTTCCAGCTTTGCTCTCTGTGACGGAAATTTCGTTTGGGCGTGTCTCCTTTCCTCGGGTGTCTGCAGCTGTGGCTGTGGCTAGCAGGGTGCTCAGGGCTGTACAAGTGGATATCATCATCTCTGCCCGTGCATCTCCAGCTGCCAGTGCTCACTCACACGCAGAGGCACATATTGCTCACTAATGGTGCAGTTGAATGTCTGGTAGGTATTAATTACCCTTGCAGCCTGCTCTTTCATTAGGGTCTCCTGGCTCTCCTGGGACAGACTGTAAATCAAAGTGTGACTCACAGAGCTTTCAGAACAGAAAAATATAAACAATCAAGCCCCGAAAAAGGGAAGAAATAAAGCAGAGCTCCACCCAACCTCCTGGGAAATAAAAAAAAAGACCAATCTCAGAAGCAGGAAGCACTTTAATCAAGTGAGTGGGTGTCAGCCCCCAGCTCCACACTCTGGAGCCATTTGGAAAGGGGGGTAAGAGAATTCCCTCTATACATTGCTCTGTCTTCCCGTGCAATTTTTCATTATTACAAGGCAGGGAGAAGGAAAAACGTTGGTCTTTTCCATCTTTGAAGGAATTAAGCTGACAGGTGTACGTGCAAGCGGTGGAATGAGGCAGGACAGAAAAAGGGAACGAGCCAACTCAAATACGGAGTGCAGTGTAACATCAAGCATGGGACTCCTGGAAGAAAGATCCAGAGAGCAATATCAATGTAGCTTGATTCTCTAACCTTTCTCCAGCTGTCCTTAGTGCTTAGGTATTTCAGAGCATCCTGGTGGCCTATGCTGAATAAATGCCATTTTTAAGCATTTCTCCAAATTTTTGACAAATTTTCACATAAAAATAACCTGCTGAAGTTTATTTTTATCTGAGAAGTACCTGGGGGACAGAATTTGGTTTCTTTAAGCAAAATATAGGGTGCATAAAGGGCAACCAGGAGAATCCATGAGAGCTAGCAGGATGCATTTGAAGAATCTTTTTCAATAAAAGAAGAATTTTCAATAAAAAATCTTAAAAAACTTATGGATAAAGTATGTGATGGCATTTTCATCTATAAAAGGTGCTCTACATGGCCAGACTCTTGTGCCTTTCGTAAGCAAAATGAGCAAAAGAATTTGGAGCGAAGTTGCTCTTAATGTTAAGTCAGGTATTCTTGGAAAAAGGAGGTGAAGTGCTGTCGTTACCATTTACTACTCCTGATTTTTTTGGTGGAAAGAGTCTCAGGGCAGAATCAAGACTTTACAAATGACAGGAAGGGATTTATATTTCTTCCCAGCCTTTGAGGCCAAATTGCCTTAACAATCTTTCCCACTAGAGAACATTCAGAATGCAGGTTTCTCTCCATAAGGCTAATTCCATGTTTGTAGTTTGATATGGAATGGATACCTTTTGATAGGAAGGGATACTGTAGGACAGAGCTCTGGAGGAAAAAGCCTGTCTTTTAAAATTATCTTGAAAGCTGTAATATTTGTGGACAGCAGATTAAACATTTATTTGTCAAAAAAAATGTGCTGGACATTCTGACTGCAGAGCATATCATTGCTTAGGGGTATCCATTCCAAGTCTGTGCAACATTTCCATCCTTACTTTCCAAGCTTCAGATTGTTAAATAGGAAGAAAACCTTTCTTCTTTTCTTACTGTCTCATCCCATGATGGTAATGCCTACTGGGGGGTTGACATAACCCTGCAAGCGCAATAAGGACTGAGATTTTCTTCCTTGCCCTTTCAGTTAGGAAAACTTGGCTGTACCCTGTTAAATACATTCAGAATCCCACAAGATTTATCCAAGCTTGCTCTTTTAATCCCAGGTTTTGTTCTTACAAAGCAATTGTATCCTGTACAGCTTGCTAACTAAAGTGTCCCCATTTCCTTGTAGGAGCCTGTCAGCAGATGCACTTTGTAGGAGACCTGCAATGTCTCTTTTGCTTTTTGTTTTTTTTTTTTTTTCACCTCTGCTCACTTGCTGTGAAAATAACAGCTTACCTTGAAGAGTAGCTTCATGGTCCTACATCCCATCACTATTAGGCTTTTGAAATTAGGGTAACCCTCAAATCTAAATACCTCTTTCACTACCTTTTCTTTCTGAAACTTGATCAATTTTTATTGAAAACAGAGTTTAAAGTAAATGCAGTAAGGTATCTCATTACTAGGAGCACAAGCAGGGATTCAGTTAGTCGACTGCTTTACTGCATGGGGAGATAGAAAAAGCATATGGAGCCTGGGCTATCTAATCTAATCTCACTCTGTCTATATAATCTGGGTAAATGGCTAATCTATCACAAAGAGATAATAATAATTAAGGCTGCAACCAGGTTCCATTAGCAAAATTGATGTGCCTTGATCCGTATTGGGTTTACTTTGAAAGCAAGGGGGAATTCTTTTCCATATAGCTCGAAGAAAATTAGTCAAAGTGTTCTTTTATAAAAAAAAAAACCAAAAACGTTACAAGGCATTAACAAATTAACCTAGATTTGAAATTTTGGCTCCTACCTATCATTTGTTTTCTCATCTTCTAGCTAAACATAGCTTTATCACTGTCCTGTATTCCAGATTTGCATACGGTGAAAGACTCTTGAGAATTCACTGCTGGATGTATTAGTGGAAAATAGGTTGTAAATCAGCAGAATCATTAACTCTTGTTTTATGTAAGAGCCGTGATTGCTCTGTACTCTGGGAAGAGGTGTTCTGCCACTTATTAGCCCCTCCTAACCCAAAGAGAATATAAACAGTCATTTTTCAGCAAGCTTTTCAGGAGGTTTTCTTTTACACAGACTCCTCTGAGTATTTGCTGTACCAGTGGTGGTGGCAGCAGAGTAGCCCAGATTTCTTCATCTCTTCTGAAAGACCTTAGTGTTCATCTTCAGCACTGAGGACTCCATGTGAGGAGGTTCATGAGTATGGGTGGGTAGAGGGGTAATTGTTACTGACCTTTGGAGTGTGGAGTTTTTATTTTATTTGCTTACACAGCTTGCTACAAAGGAAAACAGCTTCAGGACTTGTAGATTCCCCACCTGTCTTTGCTGTTGGTTTTGGGACATAAGTTACAAACTGATCTAGTTGGAGGAAGAAGGTGCTTTAATCCAACCCAGGTTTTTGGAGTAGTGCTTCTAAGGAGTCCTCTGAGCATCCTGTCTCAGGATAACCAAGGATGTTTAAATTATGGCAGCCTCCTAGCTGGCTTCTTATGAACTATCCTGCAGCACACCATTGGCATGGCAATGAAATGCTCTGACAACTCTGTTTTTTGCACTTAACTGGCCCTTTCCCATGTCCAGCCAACATCTTTCTGGCAGGACAAGGAAGAGATGACATACCGTGCATTAGTGAGCATGTCTACCAGGTATCTGCCCTGGGATGGGTTCTCCTTGTGGCTTTCCTGCAGCTACAAAGCAAAATTCCAGGAGCAGAGCTGAATCTCAGTGATTACAATGGATTTGATAGGAACAGCTGCATTGTCAAGGCTGGTCTCTTTAAGTCATGCAGTCGCTATAATTTCTGTGGAGAAAAAAGATGTGAACAACTAATCTAAAGATCCTTATGCATACACAAAACATGTCTTAAAAGCCCACAGCGCTCCATAAGAAGGACAGATTTTATTTAGGTGTGAGGGTTTTTTTTCATTCTATGCAAAACAGTGGTTATTAAGCTCTGCTCTGTAATGATGAATTTCTTGGAAGATGTTGTACTAAATGGCAGAGCATTACCTGCTGTTGCCTCTGGGTAAGTGTAGTGATGAAACCCCAGCAGATTAGGGTTTGATTTGAACAAATAGTGACTTCTAGGTACAGAGCTCTGGTCTTTTGAGTGGTGCATGCAGAAATTCCCTGTTGTCTGGGGAAATAGATGATACAATATTTTGTGCATCTCCATTTGCTCAAGAGAATTTATAGCCTGGAGGGAGTTTGAATATTGACATTGAGATCACAGGTAAAAATGCTTGACAGATTCTGTGTCTCTCCCTACCATAATCTTTGGCCAGTGTTTCATGGATGATAAGAAAAAGGGGTTGTTTTGCTATGAGCAATAGCTGTCAGCCAGATTTAGGAGTCTGCACCCAAGGATCTGTTATGTCCTGCTTAACTTGGTCTGCAGTGCTGGTCAGACAGGATTCAAAGGCTGTATGCAAGACAGACAATGGCACTGTGAAAAGAGAGACAGTGATTTTATATTTGCGAAGAGATAGGCAGGTGAAAAAAAATAAATGCTTGAACTGCTCACGTGCAGTACAGGCAGGATTCAGGCAGCAGGCTGGTGCTCTTCCTCTGAGCCTCCTGGATCCTGGCGTCTACATTGGCTTATTCAAATAAGCAGCTCTTCTAGGCTGCTCTTCCAAACTGGGGAAATATTCAGTCCCCCAAAGGGGATGGGGGCTGTGCTGTGCTGTGTAAGAATTTCTGTTGTTTTTCTGACTCCAGTTTTGTGATGTTTGTGGAAGCGAGGGCCTGAAAGCAAAGGCTAGAGTTGGATCATGCGTGGTTGGGAGCCATAAGAATCCCCTTCAAACCAGTGGATCTCTGTTTTGATTGTCATCCAGACCAGGTCTCTCCACACCAGGTCTGCCAGTGCCCCCTCCTGCTCCCAGCTCAGGCTCCCCTTACCATCTCTGCCAGTGTGGCAGCTCTGACCGCATTCCTGGCCGAGACACAAGAGTTTTGCCCATGCTTTTCATGTCTGTCCCACAGCTTCCCTAACTTCTCAAGGGTTGGACTTGCCTTTTCATGAACACAGAGACCCTTCATGCAGAGGACACGTCCTGTTCCCTGCCACCCTAAGCTTCAGAACCTTGGGAATAAATATTGAAGAGTATAGATGAGCAGAAATTGCTCCAATTACATAGAAAGCTCCAGTAGTTTGGACATGCATCCTAGGAACTACAGAGGGATTTCTAAGTCACCTCCTTGTTTCTATTTTCCTTTCCTTCATTCCCTCCTTTTTCCACCCTATGGTATCTATTTTTCCTTTTTCACCCATCCCATATGGTATCTGTCAGATACTGTACTCCTACCCCCAGAACTCTTAATAAGACAGAGATGAAAGTATTCCTTTATTAATAATCATGAAAAATGTTGTGTGTGGAGTTCAGAACTGGAAGAGTAAAAGAAAGACAGTAATTAGCTTGTTTCTGTATCTCAGCTCACTGAGGCATTTTGGATGCAGTGAGAAAATTCTTGTCAGATTTTCTTTTCCTTTTGTTCTCCCCTTCCACCTCCCCTTTCCTTCTTTTCTTTTGAAGTATCATGCAAAGTTCTTGGATTTGGGTTTTCTATTTTTTAATGATAAATTTTATAATATGTGTACAATTTTTTTTCTTCCCTCTGACTTGTCAGGGGTATCAGCTCACAACATTTCGCTTTGTTTGCCTGTTTTTCTAGGCAGTTCTGCATTTGGTCTCCTAGAAGGAAGTAAACATGCCAATTTTCCATTGACTAACAATGTTTAAGGTGCAGGGGTGATTTCATTAGAGTGGTCCAGAAAACCACTGTTCACCAATTTTGTTTGTCCCTTTGTGAGGAGCAAAGGAAGGGAATTTAATATTCCTCATTTGTTGTTTCTTTTCTCCTATGGTAACACACCCTGGAAGGACAGGGCAAATAGTTTTCATCTGGTATTAATCCCTCATCCAAATGCATGCCATCTTCCTTCACAGAAAGGAATTCTCAAATAGGATATACACAGTCAAATTACTAGCAACCAGTTCCAAGCCCTTGCTCCCAAGAAAACTGTTTTTTCCTCTTTGGAAATGTGTGTGGACTTTTCTTCCCAGCTGCTTGAACTGCACATGAGGGCTTGGCACCTTGGAATAAGGGGAGCTGAGCTGAGCCCTGGGAGGACAGATGCAAGTGCTGTTTGGAGTGTTGGAGACCACAGTGTGCTCTTTATAGAGCAGCAAAGCCTCCTCTGGCTTCAGGGAGAATTTTTTCTTCAGGGAAAAAGCAGCAGTCTGCTTTCAAGAGACTTTGAGTTCTGCTGCCCTAACACCCAGAGACCCTGGTGGTGACCAGGGACCTGTCACAGTTGTCAGTGCAGGGGACAGGACTGTGGTACAGCCCTCGTCACTGGCACTGGTGACCCAAACAGAAGACAGAATGGGGCCAGTGAAAGGGCTTCCCCAGGGGTGCTGTTGGATGTAGGACTAAAAAATGCATTTTTTGACTCAAGGCCGAGGGGCCTTACAACTATCACAGCCTGTCTATGAGTCACTGTATGTGTCTGATGTAGAAACAGCAAGTGTTTGTTTGTTTTCTTTTCTTAAGTCTTGCAGGTGGGAAGAAACTAAGAAGGTGGGAAATAGAACAGGGGCACTAAATCTGTGTGATTCTGTACCATATTTTCTTTTCTCATGGAATGGGTATAAGTGACAAGGCAGGGTTCAGGTTTGTGGGCAAAGGAGGGGAGTAAGAAATCACTTTTGATGCCTTCAGTAACTGAGGAATCATTCTCACCTTAGTTTGAAGCCCTCCAGCAGCTTCTTTTGCTGCAGGGTGCATTTGTTGATTTGCATTTTGAAACAAATCAAAGTCCAGACACAGCATTGCATAGGTGTGATATATCCTTCCCATTCTGGAAAAGGTTTTTCAGGAGGCTGTAGTAGAACAAGAGCAAATGAGTACTTGGAGCCAGTAAAAAGTTATTTTGACTGTATTTTCCCCTGCAAAATCCAGTCAGCTCTGAAGCATCCAGACTACATCATGTGCCAGTTCTCTCCATTCTATAATAGGGTCACCTGAGTAAATACGGTTAATTTCTGTCCAGTAACCAAAAATGCTAGATCTAAGGAAAAAAAAAAAAAAGCAAGCTGGTTCTTTATATCAGTTCTTAGTGCATTAATTAAAAGCTCCTATGAGACAACAAGGATGAGTGGGATGCAATAAAGATGCTAAGAAAGAATAAGAACATTATTATAATGAAAGCAGATTAATGGGGCTTCACATAGTGGTGCTAATGGATGTTTTTGAACTTAGAAAGGAAGCGATGAGACAATTGAGTAATGAATTTTGTCATCAGAAAATCACAGCTGAGCCAACATCACCATATAAAAAGGGAACTGATTTATTGATTATAATGGAAAAGACTAATAGATGGTTTTAGTGAAGACACAACACAATTTTTTTTTTTCCTACAGGAATGCCCTGAAAAGGCCACTCACTTATATATCCATTCCCAAAACGGAGGCACAGTAATTACATCCTTTGTTTATGCACTTCTTGAATGCACACCACATTAGCACCAAGTGTGGGGCATATGAAGGGGAGGCCTGAATAAAAACCACAAAGGTTGAGGAGGCCACAGGAAAGACGGAGACTGCCAGAGCACTGCTGTGTTACTTCTCAAAGCAGAGAGAGGCAGGGACTGTGGGACAGCTTCGCAGCATGTTAATACGGTGGTGGATGGATCGATCCCAAAGTGCCAGTGCTGGCACCTCACTTGCAAAAACGCGTGCAGAACTGGCCACATTGTCTCAGATGATGAGATGTCTGAGAGCGGAGTGATGGGAATAATGACGTGCCAGGGAGAATTCTCATGCAAAGAGAAAGTTCTTTGAAAGTCTGGGACCCACAGAGCTTGTATGTTGCTAAGAAGAAGGGATATGAAAAAGTCTGTATGTTCATAGGAGAGCGCTTCAGTTTTCAGATGAAAGAACTAGAAGTTTGATGACACTACAAGATGAAAACGCAGGAGTATTATTTTTTCCCTGTAACAGGCAGGTTGGCTGGAGAAATCATTGTCTTCTAACATCATCAATAGCCATCTTTCAGCAGGACTCAGAAATAAAAAATATCTTGTATCCATTGAGAATATTCAGAGTTGTCCTAATCAAGGGGAATACTGGGAGGGAGGGCTAGCCACATGCAGTCAGTAAAGTTTAGGGCTTCTCTAGGTCTGAAAACCCAGGACAAAGCCTAGCACAGAGGGATAAGCTGTTCCACAGCTGTCCACATGGTGCACTTGTACCTTCCCTGAAGCATCTGGTGCTGACTGCTGTCCCAGACAGGATAAGGGACTGGTTGAGTGCCGTGGCCAATACAGTCAGGCACAGACAGTGCTGCTCAGTGGAGCCTCTCCTCGAGCTTCCTCAGCAGTGACTCAAAGAGAAAACGTGCACAAACACATCGAGAAATCAGCCTGCATCATCACCATGGCTTAACATTTTACCTGGGTGAGCCCCGGCTCTCAGTTGCACCAGAGTGCAACAAACTGCGCCCTCCTGCATTCTGCACACAGCCTTTCAGGGACTAATTACCATCTCAGGCTGAAACCGCCGGAGGGAGAGAGACGACATCTGCTTAACATCTGCACAGTGGCAGGCTGCCTGTGAGCTCGGGACATGCAGCACGGATGGAAACATCCATTTGAAAGCGCAAGCAGTGCTAACTGTAGCTGGCCCCTGCTGCAGAGCAGGCCGGCCTCTTGGGCACTGAGCTGGGTTTCCTCTGAAATGTTCTCTAGGAGCAAGGACCCAGCTGCATTCTTTAGGAGGCTATCTGCAACCTACTGCCATACCTTGCCATCAGGAAGGTTGTCTCAGGTTGGGTCTGTGTTTGCTTTTTTCCCTTTGTTTTATTCATATTGATATCCTGTCTCCTAGTCACAGCCACAACAGGCATATTTGACCCTTTCATTCTTTGACTGCTCTAATTATCTGACTGTTTTGTTGCTCTGCTCTTGTTCATTTTTGTCAATATATTTTGCATAATGAGGTGCTCAGGAGTGAAGATAATGTCCTGCATATGCTCACATGAGCGCTCCACATGGAGAAAACTGATTCCCTCCCTCCTCCAAACAACCCTACATACACAAAAAAGGGGCTGAGGAAAGGTTCAATGGGGATTAAAGTCTCTGGTTTTGGGAATTTATGGACATAAGATGGGAGAGCAAGGAG
Source organism: Tichodroma muraria (assembly GCA_013390105.1). Lineage (NCBI taxonomy): Eukaryota > Metazoa > Chordata > Aves > Passeriformes > Sittidae > Tichodroma > Tichodroma muraria. Next base: position 71,987 of record WAAG01034199.1, read on the forward strand.
AGTTGTGATGGTCATCTACTTTCAGTCGAAATTTTCAAGTCTCACTCTTCACTGTGGTGAGCTTTTAGGCCAGAGAGAGATACCTACTCTCCACAGCACAGGTGGCAAAACACACCCATCCTTTATCCTAAATGATGGCTGCATCTCCAGCGGTTTGGAGGTTTTTATGGACAGCAGCCCCTCCAAACACATGCTGCTTTAATACTGAATCTCACCAAACACTACTGAGCCAAAACACTCTCTTTTTAAGGCTTTTTGTGAAATAGTGAGAGCTTCACGATGATGTCAACATCATAAATCATCACATGTGCAGTGCAGAAAGTCCACAGTGATGAAGGCATAGAGAAAGAGAATGAATTGTTCAGTGAACTAGTTCACTCCTTCATTTTAAAACCGATTCCCAAAGTCAGATTTTCTCTCTGTAGTTGGCTGTGATCTGGTTAAAAATTGGTATGCCCAATGAAAAGGAAGATTGGGAAATGGGGGCAATATATTCCTTTGGGTTTTTGGACTCTCACCTGTGACACAGAGAAGTCTGGAGAAAACCTGGTCTACCTTGGAGCTCTTCAGGTATCCTGGTGCCTTGAGCAGAGACAGTCAAAACCTAGAAAGAGGTGCAGTTTAGGAGCTTCCAGCATAGGTTCAGGCAACTCTGAAATGAACTGGGAAAGGCAGGGAATGCCACGGTCCTTTTCAGAATAGTGTGTGGGAGGCTCATATTGTTGACAACTGCACAGGGTCACCCACGGCCACATCTATGTACTCCAGTTCTTTCTTCTGTTCTCATTTTAATTCAGAGCGCTTGATTTTGCTGCAGTTATCATTCCACTGAAACCTATTGGTTCGAACGGGCGTGACTAGACATAAGTCCATCTCCTTGGTGCTAATTGTGACTTGGTTTTATGCAAGCTATGTAGCAGAGCTGGTCCCTCCAGCAGGGGTCATGGTAAAATGTGAGGCACGTTTGTGGTGCAGGGGACATGTTATGGCTTCCACTTTGATAAACCAAACATTGTTGCTGCCGGTGCTGTATCTGTTGTGAGATTAAAAGTGGGTCTCACTAAGCTCGTTGGGAGCACTGCTGTGGGGTTAAACTAGTTCATCTTCTTGCTGTGGGTGTGAACAGAGAGTTGCAGTACCAAAATCCACCCTGACTGCAATTCTGGAGTAGCTCTGCTGATGGTAGTTGGAATTGCTCTGAGTTTACAGTGCTGCGACTGAAAAAAGAATTTGGCAGAGTAATCTCCAGAGCTATTGAACTGGCACCTCTCCCCAGAGCTATGTTTAGTTAACATTTACAATGGGAAAGCAAATGAGGCATGATTCTCCAAACTTTGAACCCTGTTGAGGGCTGATTGGTCTTGTATGCTGGCAATCCTGATTCCCCCAAACACAAATAAGCGTATATATAGATGTGAGCACAACCTTCCTTCATCCTCCTAAAGAATGCAACACAAGTCATGTTTAATATCAGAGAAATGATGCAAGGTCTCCCTCCAGATGTTTCTGTGTAGACTCTAGCCTTGGTCTGGGAGGGGGGTTGACTATCTAGTGAAATATCCAATGAGTCTTACATCTGCACTGAATGGTGTTAAATGCTGGCATTTGCCACAAGCTGGTAACTGACTGGGATGAAAGTCAGGCCCTGCAGTCCTGGGCTGTGGAGTGAATAGTTATTTGTCAAGGAAACAGAAGGTGAAAAGCCATGATAAGAGAGGCAAGAGAGAGCCTCCCTGTGCTTGGAGAGACCCTTCTGGTGGGTGAGAAGGGGCTGATGTGCCAGCCAGGGCTGACACCAATTGGCACCATTAATTCAGGACTCAAATGACAGGGAGTTAATGTTCTGCAGGGTGATTATTGCAAACACAATGCCTTAATTGTTTACCTCTGTTTCATGGAGCCAGTTGACAGCTCAATAGATTTCAGGTAGGTTTTCTAGTGGGGTAATACTTGTTTTTCAGACGAGGTTTAGAAAGCTGAGTGGAAGTGAAATTGGTTGTGGCATGCTGTCTGTTGTTACAGGGAATAATGGGAAAAAGGCTGGGAATCAAGAAAAGATGACAAATGAAAATGTAGATGTCAATAAAGCTGCAAGATGGGAGAGCCAGCAATTAAACAGGGATGGATTTACACAGGAATAGGAGTAGCAGGAGGGGCTTTTTCTCAGGATCAGAGTGCATTAGTGGGACTGCAGAGGGGCCAGGCTTTGCATGGAGTGTGGTTGTAGGGTGCAGCTGAGGTTTATCTCCAAGCAGACCTGTGCAGATGAGCTTGCCTGAGGCCAGGAGAAACAGGGAATGCTGCAGAGGGGTTGGCAGAGCTGGGTGTGAAAAGTCCCAGACTGGCATAGCGTGGAGGCCAGCTGGGCAGGAGCAGAATTCACACAGCTGTGAGAGCCACTTCTATCGCATTTCAGCAATTTCCCTGTCTTAAGAATGAAATGTCAGTTGTAAAAGGAATAGAAAAGCAATTATTTGGATTGTGGAGTTCCAGAGGCAGCAAGTCCTGGGCCTTGCCCTGAATAAAATATCCCAGGAGCAACAGAAACAAGCTGTAGTTGTCTCCAGCTATTTCTCCCACTCAGTCCTGCCTGTGTCATCTGAAGGGACTCCATGAATTCTCCAAAGGATTTTGTCATTGCTATTGATTTTACATGGGAGATTCTTAGATGGGTTATGGGTTGGCAGCACAAACCCTTAAGATAAAGGGATCTTCATAGTGCTGCTCACCTGTGCTGACACAGTGGCTGGCAACTCCAGTGCTGTTCCACCAGCCTCCTAGCACCTCTTGCTGGAAGAAGTTGAGAAGGGAATAGCTACTTTGCTCTCATCAAGGGGTGGAGAGAAAGTAGAATTCAGGTTCTCCCTTATTAAAACATGCTACGCACAGCACAAAACACTCTAATGTATGTATTTAGAATATACTGCAGAGCTATTTCTTTCCCTCTTTTTAAAAAAAAAAATCCCAAACATTTTTATAATAATAATAAAAATGCAATCTATATACAGTATCTTCATACCCCAAATATTTATAAACATAGTTATCTTTGGTTGACTGATTCCAGGAAGTTTGCCAGCACATCAAAGCGGTGACATTTTACATCTCATATTCTTTTCATTGTGAGGAATGAGATGCTTCTCCATTTCTTAACTGATTTTTCAGATTTTCTTTTAAGGCTGGTGCAATTGGGTAAAACCTTACAGATTTTAGAACAGACAGGAAATTCCATGAGACTTAATAAACACCACGCTTGGCTTGATGTTGCTGTAGGGTATTGAAAAGAAATATTATTGACCATTAGTCTGCCACACAGACACATCTATAACTTGCTGTCGTTGGCAATAAGGCTGTAGCTATAACTGGTTACAGATGACTTTCTCGAAGCCTGGCCTCTGTCTCACAATCCCTAGAGCCAAAGTCTTATCTGTTCATCACACCCTCTAGGTCTGAAGTGTGATGGGGCAAACAAGTGGCCAGTGGTGCCTTGGTAGGCACTTGTGTCACAGTGCCAACCTTTGGGTCGGGCTGTTAGGTATAGAAATGGCACGCTTTTGTGAGTAGCTGATTGTAGATGGAAATCAGGGACTCTTTGAAATGATTGTCACTTTATTGTCATAATGTCTTTTCACCAAGGCCTGGTGTGTTGTGTTTGTTATGCATTTTACTGGGGACTTGCTCTCTCTGTGAAATCCATAAAGGAAATGCTATGGCATTCTTGGGTGCTCAAGTGGATATTCTCTCCAGATGTTTTTAAAGGTCCATCTTCTAATTCAATCCCCAAGAGGCTTTTCAGAAACTGAAGTGAGCAATTGGAGGCAGCTGCATAATATCTCAAATGACCTACTCAGTCCTTCCTTTCTTGATTTTTCCTCATGTAGGTTATCCATTTGCAACTAAAATCATAGTGCCAAAGGCATTTTTGCATTGTGTAGAAACCATTCATGCACATCACTTTAACAATAGGGGAGCAGACCTGTTGAGTACTAGGCTAACCAGTCGTATAAGTGAAGGCTTTAAAGGAGGGGGGAAGAACGATACGTGCAGTGTGCAGGGGTTCGGAAGACAAATGAGCACTATGAAATGGATATGGTCTGCACAGTTTTGAATAATATTCAGTGTTCAGTCCACCATCAGGATACCATCAAATGGGTCTTCTTCCAGTGTGTGTGACGTTGCATCGTCATCTTCTTCATTCTCTACTTCAGGTACTCTTCATCACAGCTGGCTCAGCTTATCTTCTAAACCAGCTGTTAACCTCTGCTAGGCAAGGAACTTATATCCATCTATATAATATATAAAATAAAAATATATAAAAACATATAAAAAAGGTATGCAGATCTGTGCTCACAGCCATGTGTGTGTTTGTCTGTCTCTGTACACAACAGAATCTTTTAGTAAAAGATAATCCTGGGTAAAAGGAAGAGAATACCTCTGGGTAAAGCCAGAGGTATTCAGGCAAGCAAATGATATTTAGGAAAGAAAATAAAGCCAGTCCTCAACCTTTCATGACTGAACATGGCACAGGTAAGAAGCAGGAAGCTGAATTAATACTGTCTCCACTCAGCCCCAAAGCTACAATGGGTTGAAAGAAGCTCCAGGAAGAGTGACAAAAATGATAGGTTTGGAAAGTGTAGCATAAATGAGAAGATTAAGGAGGCTGGTATGTATTCATTGAGGAGGAAAGATGTGTGAAGGGAGAGGTAATCACTGCCTGCAAATCCATAAAGAAACACTACTGAGAGGATGGGGATCCATTTTTCGCAGTGGTTGGTACAAACAGGCCTAAGACATAATGGTCCTGAGGTACAACAGGGAACAGTTAGTAAAAAAATATCAGGGAAAACTTTATAACTCTAGGAACAGTTTGGTGGCAGAGCAGGCTGCCAAGGCACGCTATAGAGCCATCAGCACTGGAGATATTCAAGGCAGGGATGAGTCACACATCTGTCAGGGACGGTTTAGGTATAATCAGATCTGCCACAATGTCAGCAGTGGCCTGGATGATGCATCAGAGGTCTTTTCTCACCCAAACGAGTCTGTGATTTGTCACTTGTGCTTATTTCAGTGTGTGGTACTCTGTGTGTGTGTTTGTGGTCGATTCCTAATGTTCCCATGTGTACCTGGAGCTTGGATGTCTCCTGGTCCATACTGTCAGTCCTCCAAACGCTTTCTCTCTTTCTTGCCAGTTTATTCCCTCTTGATCTATTTCTCTTACATTTCCATATTTAATTCCTGATTGCTGATCCTTTGTTTCAGTGTGCCCTCTTGCCTGTTTTTGTCTTCATTTCACATACACTTGTGTGTGCTTTCGTGCTGTTGCACCTGTGCCTGAGCACGTGCACACACACCCCTCTTCACGCTTACTGCGCTTTTCTCCTCCTGCCTGTCCTCCCGTGAGAGCTGCGGGTGGAGGAGGGCAGGCAGGAGGAGGATTTTCCTTCCCGTGACAGAACTGCTGGGAATCACCCAGTTTGGGTTTGAAAGAGGTCCGTGTTTTTGGAAATACCCTGGTCCCTTGGGTGTATGATGCCTGACTAGAGGTGGAGCATTAACTCCGCTGTGTGGTTGACAGATCTGCTTCACATCTGATAGCCTAGGGCTGTGCACAGGACAAGCTTGAGTTGGCCTGCACTCCTCCTTGTGACTTACCTTGCATGCACTTCTCTGCAAGCCCCATGTAAGAGCTGAACAAGCCATCGTGGCCATCTGACAGCAACAACAGAAATAACTCACAGGCACTGGCAGCAGCCTTGCTGGTGGTGTTGTGCTGCACCTTCCTGAACTTTCAGCAGCATTAGAAGTGCTTTATGAAATTAATATGAGTTAAGTGCTTGTACTGAGTGCCAGGTGTGCTTTAGAAGGCAAAACCAGGAGAGGTTTCCTCCATCAGCGGTGAATATGCTTGGACAGTCACCAAAGCCCAGTGACTGGTACTAGCTGTTACTGTGACAGAGAGGATCATTAAGGTGCTTTTATTTTGGATGTATGAGTGTGTGCACATGTGTGTACAGGAATCTCTTTATTGCCTGTATTCATTTCATAAAATAAATTAGATTACCTAAGGATGTGTTTAGCTCTACATCACTTGCAGTTTTCAAGTCATCATCAGATGTCTTTCTAAAATATTTTCTTTGCTTCACTCATACGTTTTTGAGGCGGGAATGGGGAATTTATGGGTGAAATGTCTCACTGCTTCCCTCAGGGAGAAGTCCTAAGTGATCTAAGCACTTCCTTTCTAATCTTTGATAACAGTGGAACTAAATGTTGTATTAAGAAACTGTTAGATTTCAGTGTGCTTAAGTCAGGGGATAGCCAAACTAGATTGTATGTGAAACCTTGCATGGAAACAAAGGAGTCAGTGGTAAATGCATTAATATTGATAATGAATATTCATGTTTACTCCAAGATCATTTGGGCCTGCCTTATAATGGCTACACTAAAATTGCTTTCCAAAATTACAGCTGAACTATTGCTCTTACTGCTGCTCTCCTGCAGATATGTGTTCCCCCCCTTTCAGTGTGTGGCTCCATAGAGGTTTTCACAGAATGCAGTGTTGCTCTCATTTTTTTTTTTTCTTAAACCTTAATCACTGTTATGTATCATCTTTTGTGCGTCCATGCTTTCCCATATATGGCAAATAAACAGAAGCTATGAAAGTAATTTGTACAAAAAAAAAAAGCATAGTAAATTGCGTTAGACAGCATGCTACAGATCAAGACTGGCAACAAAAGTAATAGTGAAGATGAGCTGGCATATAGAAGGGTTTATAATTAAATTGCAACATTAGCAATTTCATTGTTGGTGTTTCTTTAATATATCTTATGAGAAATGCTCTATTACTGCTTAAAGTAATTACTTTGTACTTGAAAACATGCATATATTTAAATGTCAACTGATGGTAAAAATCTCACTTTTCAATTTACTTGTACTTGGACATTTAGAAATATATTGATAACTTTCAGATCAGTAGTTTTATAGGATAAATTCTTTACTCAAACTCTCACTCAATTCAAAAATGAATTTAACAGTAGTTTAAAGAAAGCAGATTGATTACTGAAAGTAATATTGGAACTTTATTAAGACAGTCAAAAATAAATCACAGGCAAACTACAAAATAGTTAGATTGATACGTAAGAGACCTAGTCAAACAAATCATCAGTTATCATCATGAAAACTCTACACTGTTAATACAAGTCTCTACACATATTTCTCAAAGAAACAGCTTTGGAGATAGTAGCATAATGAATTACTGTGAAGAGGTGTATCTGTCTGCAGCAGAGAAAATCTATCTTATTTTAAATGTGCATGTGTGCTGAGAAAATTATTAGCATACAAACCTGGAACCAAGGAGAATATGGCATAAAAAGAAGCTTAGAGGTCATTTGCTGTGATGGGCCAAGTAATAGCATCACCTAATAAAACAGAATTGAGACAGGATAGAGGAGGAAGGTGTGCTTAGCAGAAATGCAGAAGCTTTTGCCTTCAGTTCCTAAAATTGTATGGGTCAATTAGGACAATTAAACCTTTCTCAGGGGTGGTGTCTTTTGGTAAAGGAGAAGCAATGGCAAAGAAGAATCTCAAGGGACGACACAAAATTTGGGTACCATTTCTGCGTTATCCCAGGCATGGACTATCGATGTACGAAGCTGATTCCTCATAAAAGGAGAGAGGCAGAGCTCCTTCCTGTATTCCAGGACTCCATCAAGTGTCCTTGTCTGACCACACTCACCTGAGCATCATTTGTTAGGACTGCTAGCCCATTGTTCACTCAGTGACTCAGGGGCTTATCGTGGGTTGTTGTCAAAGGTACATGCTGCTGGACCCTGGCAGTTACCTTTCCAGGAAGGATTTTGGCAAAAGTAAGTCATGAAGCCTTCTGGAGGGGTCAGAGCATTCTCAACTGCAGGCTGAAGGGAGGTAACATCCTAATTAAAGTAATGAGAAAGCAAATAAAATGGCCTCAGAATGTGAGTTTGGAAACCCCGGAGCTTGAAGATACCACCCTGCTCATTAATGAGTTTATTTCCATTCTTCTTCAGTTATTCTCTGTGACTTCTGTTGTGAGAGTGTGACTCTTATATGAGGGAAGATATCTTCATGTGTATTACTGATCGTGTTTAAGCACTCAAGTCCAGTCCAGGTCCCTGCCCTCCTAAATTTTGGGTAGGGTGTAATTGGAAAAGGGCCTTGGTATTTTTTATATGACATAACAACAACAACACAAGATCCATTCTGTAAGCAAAGAATCAAGGCAAAGAAAGGAGAGTTCTACCCAAGGCCATACAGCAGATATGTCAGACCTGGTATCTAAATTGACAGGTTCCTCCATTGCCCTAAAAAGAATCCCAGAAGTATTTGGTTGGTTTTTTTTAACAGCAAAGGAGTAGAAGACCTGCCTAGACATGTCCCTATCCAACTCAAGCACGTTGCCTGGTGCTTTGTCCAGTCTAGATGCTTCCAGTGAAAGGACTCCATTTCACCATGTTGTGGCATAGCTGAGTTGGTCTGAAGTAGGGAGAAAATGTCTACCTAGAAGCTTTCATTCCCAACAGCTGATCTTGTGATACAAGTTGGAAAACAGGTTCTCCAGACACTTGGCCACCAGTTTTGCACCGCTGCGCTCACAGCCAACTGCTCAACCCCTTGGGTTTGCTGCTGCTCCCCTCAGAGGTGCTGTTGCCAGTGGAATGATTTGAAGGATGTCAGTCTGAATCTGCATTCAAATGCAATAATTTCAAGATGAACCAAGAAGCTGAGGTGACCTATTAGCACAGCCAGCAATTTTTGTATTTTTCTGATTATGTTTTATATATTTCTTTACCCTTTGTTCAATTACGGCAGGATCCCTTTCTTCTTGTCCGCTCATGTTCTCTCTCAGTGCTAAGTGCCAGCTGTCACTGCCTGCTGGATAATTACCATTTTACAAACAGTGTTTAGGGAAATGCCATCAGTTTCTGAATATGTGGCTGTCAGGGCTTATTTGAGGGGCTTTCCTATGTTAACTACCTCTTCTCTTTCCAGGCAGGAGGGCAAGGGAGGGGAAGGAAGCCGGGAGATCTGTCTTGTCTCCAAGGCATTTGAAGAAAAATTGCATTTCATCTTTTTCGCATTTTGACTGTCAATGCTTATTCCTTCCCCCACCCTCTCTCCCAGTTTATGCGCTCCTCTCACTTCTTCTTTATGACAGGCTGCTCCGTCCTCCTTTGCAACCCCAATGGCCTGCTGGTGACTGGTGGCAGCAGAAAAAATAGAGCTGCTTATCATGGGGGGTTACTAATGGGAAGGAGGGCATATTCTTAGAAATAATCATGGCCCCTCATTACTGTAATATGCTACTTAAAGCTACACAGGTCTGCCTGAAGTTAAGTGGGGAATCTGGAAAAATGTTTATACTCCAATTGCCTTACTGCAAGAAGCAGTGGCATGAGTACACCCAAGGAGGGATGAAGTCTAGATGCTGCTGACAGAGGCTGAAATGCTGAATTTCAAAACCAGACCATGGAGAAAGACATCATCTGCTAAGACATGGTTCTTCCAGTGTGCAAACTATACAGATAGTCCCATCTGTGAGGGTGACAGGGAAGAAGGCAGGATCAGGATGGCCACATCATTTAATTCTGGTCTAATTTGACTTCATTAAATAAGGTAATGAAAGATGCATAAAAAAATAATTTACATTCACCTGGAGGGGCTAGATCAGACTTGAGCTCCCCTCAGTGCCAAAACTTTCTGCTGTCATATAAAGAACCTCCTTCCCCTTAGTAACAACCGGTTGCAGTTTCTGTAGAGCCTTGGTCAGAAGGAGTCAGCATTAAAATCAGGGCTATGTGTACTACTAAATCAAGATATGTGATCTGGTCTCAATAGTACTCACACCCCTGAAAGCAGGTTTTCCTCAAAGTGTCAGTATTTTGGCTTTCTAATGATTTTTGCTACCTATCCACTATGGGGACACTCAAGGAGAAGACAATGGAAGCTACTTCTCCGGCACAGCAGGAGCTCTGAATTTCTTGCCACATTCCAAACAATGGGAGTGGGGTAGAGGAGGGTCCAGGGGATGCATCTCAGACTCTGTTGCAGCCAGGGACAAAGTGTAAAGATTAAATACCAGTGTAAAAATTAAGACCTTGGTGCAGCTGTGATTTGGGCTCTCAGACCAATGTGGTTTTGCAATTAAATGATAAAACTCTAATGTCTGGCAGGCAGAAGGGGCTCAATATACAGGCCTCTGTCATCCCCAGAAGTGGAAGAGGTGGGCGTCACTCCCACCTGTTCCTCTTGGTTTATGCTGCTTGGCACCAGCCAAGGCAGAAGCAACTATCTCTCATCTGCAGAGCCCTCCCATATTTTCTCCTGTTGCCCCTCATTTTCCACGCCTGGTCTCGTTGCTATGGAGATGCACATGCAATGTGTCTGACTTCATGCACACTACTTCTGAAAGCTGAGGAAAACAGTGCTCTTGGTCCATGAGTTGGGTCTGACCTGGGCTTTTGGGAGGAGAGGAGGAAAGGTGTCCTGTATAAGGTGTCCTATGAGCCTGGTGCTGTGACTTTTCCAGGGCCTTGCCACTGTGCAGATAGGCAGGGGTGGACAACAAGGTCCTCTGGAGCTGTGCGCTGTCAGCAGTCCCGTGCCTTGAAACCCCCTCTGTGCTATTTGGGGTCAGGTCCCACTCAGCATTGTGAATGTTATATGAATCCTGTGGCTGATGGGCAGGGAGGGATGTGGCAGGAAAGCAGTGGGGCAGCAGGCAGCCTGCCTGCAGCTGGAGGCTCTGGGTGGCTAACCCCTGGCCCATTGCTTCCAGGGTCAGCAGCAACCTGGACCAGCAGCTTCCCCTTTGCTCTCTGCAAGGCCCTCTCTCAGCATCTAACCACTGTAATTCATGGCTCTGCTCTGAACTAACTGGATGGGAAAAGGATAATGGACATGGGAATGGAAGGAAAATTAGAGAGGAGAGCTACTCAAGAGAAGCATATAGAGAAGCAAAGAGCTAACTTCTAATATCTAGGTTTTCCCCCCATTTGTTTTTTTGAAAAGGACGTGTCCCAGCCAACACCTGCTCGTGCCTTCCCTTGTACTGTCCATACGTTGTTAGTTATGCACCTTAAAGCAGAACAGCAGACTGAACTTGTGAAGGGTATTGAATACAGAGGGAAATGGATGGATCTCAAGAAATCAGTATTTCTGAGGTATGCCTTAGCTTCTCCTCTCCACAGCCAGGCTGAAGAGCACAACAGACCCTTCTTTACTGAAACAGACAAGTAGGTTGCTCAAAAAAACAAACAAAAAAATTTAAGTGCTTTCAAAATCATGTCTTATTTTGAAAAGTATTATGTCAGCCTGCTGTTCACAGTCAACATGTAATGAAACACGTTCATTAGCCATTTGGGTCATCACTTCTCTTGCTTTTCTGTATTTGAGCTGCTTAGCAGCAGATTGCAAGGCATTTTTCTAGCCATCCTTCCCAACCCTCCGATAGTGATAAGCAATATGTTTTGTTCTGTTAACGTCATGGTTATAAATGACCACCACACCACATGCTACCCAAATTTAACATGCTCAGACAGTTCTATCACTGGCAGCTACTCCATTCCTTAATATCTGTCCCTAGAGTGAAACTGCTTTTAAGGGATAGAATGGCTGCCACCCCCTCCTGTCGCACTGGGTATGAGGCAAGGCTGTCCTAGTGCAATGAAATTTGCTTCTTACCCCTTTGTTTCAACACCATTTGCTAAATGGTTTCAGTGGCATCATCACGCTCAGTGAGTTGCTGTGATTCTTTTTAGGTATTGGCATGCTGAAAGATTCAAATCACTCTGTGTGCTGCTACCTTCTAGCACACTTCTACCTACCCAGCCACCTAAGTCCTTGCCTGGGTAGTGTCACAGCACCCCATGGACTTAAATGTAATAATCTCTGACGTCCCAAGGCAGGGAAGAGTTAAGACTTCTGCTTAGAAGTCTTGCACTGGAAACTGAGCCCTGGTAAGGTCAAACAGGTTGTTCAAGGTCAAAGCATGAAGTCTAGCAGCTCTAAGAGCTAAGCCTGTTCCTGCCATTTCCCAACCCAGAGCCTTAGCTACAGACCTGTGCTTCCTTCCTCTGAAAGCAGCTGGTTTTCTCCATCATTTCTGTCTCTTAATTTCCTTCTCTCTGTGCTGTTTTTTATCACTTAGCCCGCAGAGCAATTGTGATCCTGTTTACTTGAGAGATCCTATACAAAATACAGTTGTATTGTATTTCTTTTCATCTGCAAGCCAGCGTTCTCGGAGGGAAGCCAGTTGCCAGGGAGGAAAAATAACCAACAAAGCAAAGGGCAGGAGTGTTCAGCACTTTCTTGAATTTGATCTATTTCTTCCCTTAACGTACACACACACAGAGCCAAACCAAGCTATTTTACTTTATGGAAGGGGCTTACAGTTAAATCTGAGTATAGTGCAGGCAGAGTCATTATCTAATGAAAGGAGGCTTATTGACTCCCTTCTGTCAATTTAAGATCACCTCTTCTCCTCTGATCTTTCAAGGGTAAAGCTATTAAAGTTAAACAAAACTTGAAACAAATCTGGACTATGTCCATCAAGGAAATTGCCATGCCAGGCAGGTTAGAAAGCCCTGTGTTTGCACTGAGAGGGCTGGTGTATCCCCATAACCATGTTGTGAGTCTGAGAAATCAGAATAACCACCCTCGTGGCATGGTAGTGACCCAGTTACTTCAGTCAGTGAAGCCAGGACCAGAGAGTCTGGATCAGGGGGAAGGTTGGACCGTGCAAGTTGTCAGTGTGTTTTGAGCTGATCACTTATGCAGACAGCTCTTTCCTAAGTTGGCTGTTCTGTCAAAACTACTTTCCTTGCTGTCTGAGCTGTTCTTTCTCTAAGCTGGCAATTTATTATTTTTTTATGTGAGCACATTTTTGGATCAGATGAAAATACAAATGGAAACACCCTTTCTGGTATTCACCTCTTTCCATCCTGCTCCCAGTTCTGATCTCTTTCTGTACCTGTCTAATGTCTGTGTCACTCTTGATTTCTCAGTGCTCCTTTCCCTTCCTCTCACCATCTCTCTTGCTCTCCCCTCTGCTTTATCATTTGCCTGCCACTTCATCTGCAGGGCACACTTAAATGAGCTGCTCTCCATTTTTCCCACCTGGCCTTCCTTCCCACTTTTCTCTTGTTCTTCTCAGTGTGTCTCCTTCCTGTGCAGCACAAAGGCCTCCTAAACTTGGTAACATTTGCCCTCTCTGGAGAGTATGACATACTTCTCTGCTGGTTTTATGCAAAGTCCACAACTAATTAAATTTTCTTGTTGCCCAATCTAACTGTGAAATAGCTACATTTCTTTACTGGGACAGGAAAGGCAGGCAAGTGTGAGTGTCATCTGGGGCCTGAGTTACAAGATCTTGAATGGACTATCTAGAATTTTCTGCGTGTGAACAGGGGCAAAAGTGCAGGAATGTAACATGAAGTGTTAATGCAAGTGGTTGAAAACAGCTTGGCAAGCGCAGCTGGAATTGATAGCTGGGGCACAGGTTCAGCCCTGTGTGCCTGCGGGGCACAAGCAGACAGACTGTGATGCATGGTTGGGCTTTAATGCACCTTTGTAGCTAGAAAATGCTATCCAGTCTAGTAGGGAACCACCCTGGATGGTGGCAGTGGATCAACATTTATTATAGTTCCCTGGAAACTAACTGTCCTGTAAACAGCTCATAATCTTTGAGGCTTTCTGAGAGGACCTTTGTGAGAAAGGTTGAGATCAATAACTGTATTGTGGAGATAGGAGGTACCCTTTCTGCAAATGGTCTGTTATCAAGGTCCAGAAATAAGTAATGGAGACCTGGCTGCCTCTCCATGCCTCCCTTTCTCCCTCTGTGCCTACATCTCCCTCCCTGCCTGCACCCTCCATCCCAAGATCCCAGGGCGTGTCCTTATCATCCTTCAGGCACATCACAGAGGAAGAGTAGGATAAAGTTGCTTGTTGTCTTACATGGCTTAAGGATGAAGATGGACATGAGTGCTGAAGTGACTTGGTATCCAGTAGCTCTGGTTTGTGAGCAAAGTTCCAATGAAATCAGATCTTCTCTGCTGTACACTTTCAAGCAAGGGGCCAAAATGTTTGATCAAATTGACATAGTTGAATGGTTTGACCTGGGAGAAAAAGTACTCGTGTCTGCTCAGCTTCCAACACAGCAGTAAATCCCAGTCAGGATATAGGCTGTTGATTCAATACCACAGTTACATCAAATAAGTGTCACTGTATGTCTAGAAATTGTTCATTGTTGTGGTGGTATTGAACAATGCAGAAGCAGAAGATGTGCCTAAGACTTAAAATAATTCCCTACATAGCTTTTATTTCATATTAACTGGACATAAAATCTTCTTGGGTGTCCAGTACTGCATTTTTTATCGTGCTAATAACAGTAGCAAAGCTGAGAATGCATATAGGTCAAAGCTGTTGGACTTAATACTGAATTTATTGAAATGTGATGTATATTTCTATTGAAATACATGAATAGGGTGCATAGCATATATTGAAAATGCATATGTATAACATGCAGCATAGCAGGGCTTTCCAGTGCAATACAGGGGAATATTTTTTTTAGGAGCAGTCTAGATGTAGATATGTCCAGTTTCTGTGAAAGCTGCCATTTTACTTTGCACTCTTTTCCTTTGGGAAATGTAGCCTGCAAAGAATACAGCAGGTTTTAAATGAAGCTTTCAGAGCTCTTCACAAACATGAATGAATTAAACCTCACAACTCCTCTGTGCAATACAGGAGACATCCTCACCTCATTCTGAAAGGCAGCCACCTGTGGAAGGCACCAGATGTTTAATAGTGCATGGTTACATTTTACAACTGTTGGGTACAACAAGTGATGACAGAAAATATCCAAATTAAACTAGTGGGAATTAGGCCCAGAGAACATAATTGCTCAAATTAAAATGTGTGTAGTTTAAGTTAACGCGTATACAGTGTGCAGACTGCCACCAGTTCCGTAATGAACTCTTCTGTTTAGGGTTAAAGATGTGCAAATATTGTTCTCTTTGGCTTCTGAAAGAAAACATTTGGAGATAGAAAAACTGGCACATGTTGAACCAAATCCTCTTTGTGTTGGTTGGTTTGCCTCTTGTTCAGTTGCTCTTCTTTTTCATATAGGAGGAAAAGAAGAAAAAGATGGAAAACATCATTTCACTTGACACAAATTATTTTGTTTGGCCCAAAGCAAAACCTTTCAGAGCAGCAACATGTGAGAAAAGGCCAGGGAAGGTCAGCTTTGCAGAGTTGCTCTTATTGCTG
>WAAG01034204.1:2429-34552 GCA_013390105.1 Tichodroma muraria
TCCAGCCTAAGCATTATCACAGAACTAACTCACCCAGCCAACATGAGATTCATGCAGTTCAGAGCCAAAGACTGCTATTCTCTTGCTCTGTCCAAATTGGAAAAGGTAAGGAGATCTGCCTCCCCCCACCGTCAATTTAAATTTTAAATTTTTATTACTTTTTCTGATTTTGTAACAAAGATTTCAAAAAAAGTGGAAAAAGTGAAATGATTTATGGTTGTAGAGCTACTGTAAAATATTTTTTTTTCAAAATTCTGCCCTCATTTAAGAATAAAGTTTGATTTGATTTAATCACTTTACAATATAATATTAACCAATTCTCTGGTGGAATTTGCTCAAGGAAAATGAAATATTTTTGGATAATTAAATACTTAGAGCTAACGTAGTTGTCCAAGAGGCTGACATAGGCAATTAACATGGAACATCTTTTAACTGACTAAAAACTTAAAACATACAGCTTCCATTATAATGGAATTTTTCCATTGTAATGTATTTTTTAATTCCACTTCATTTTAAAGGCACTATAATTATGTCTTCTGTACACATTTCTGTGTATCTGTGGGAGATACTGGCATTACTGAGACTGTTTGAGAACAGCAATTGTTCTCTGTCAGAATGATGAGAGGGACAGCGACACTACTTAAATGTTAGATAAAACCTTCATATTCTATATGTATATTTGGCATTTTTGAATTGTGGAAATGTGGCTGTATGGAGATAAATTTAATCTCATTGTTCAAAATGCTGTTACTTAAAACAGGTGGAGCATAGGAATTAATATTATGCATTTGTTTAACTCTCTAAACTCAAAGACAATCCTCTTTCTCACAAATCTTTACTGGTGCTCTGACCCACCCACCTCTGCACTCCCCAGATCTTACAGTATTAGTATTACCTTTGTGATCTTTCAGGCCGTATTCTGAGTTTGTGAGAGACAAATAATATCACAGTGACAATCTTCAAGGGCAGAAATCCTCCACTACATTCTTTCCTTTATCTCTCAGTCTATCAATCAGTGTGATTGCTGGGTTTTCTCGTGCACCCTCACAGTCGGTGCACCTCAGATATCTTACATACCTTGGTGAATTGGAATTTGTGCCAAAATCATTACCATTATACGGATTTAACATAATTTCCATTTTCTAGTTGTACTGTAAATTTCCTAGATTTTGGAGATTTCAGAGTTCACTATTTACTGTATAATATTCATGTAGGTAATTCTAATATGTACTTAATGGAAAAGAGCCTTTCCATAGAAACTTATCTTCCAGGTCCAGTTTCTTAGAGAGGAATTGAATGCTGCAAAAATTCAGCCTGTATGGATGAGACAGGATAAGGATGAGAAGTAAATCTTGTACTCAGCTGAATATCACACTTACATGTTGTCCACGAGATGTAAATATCTGGATGGCCTTTAGTGACTTGCTGTCTTCGTCTGTGGTAGCATGAAGGCTTGATCTTGTGTTTAGGTGGTGTTCTGACAGAGACATAACCTGGAGAGCTGTGAGGAAGCCAGACAAAAGTTATTGCATGAAGAGAGGAGCTGTTTGCAGCAGGAGGCTCAGCTTTATTGGGATATTGCCACCCCCACTACCCTTTAAGGTTTGCATCTGGGCTCCTCCATTGCAGCACTTCGTCCCTCCCTGGTAAATCCATGATGGATAAGTTAAAACTTGCTGGAATCTGCGTTGCCAGTTCTTTCAGAGCAACAAGGGCCAACAGCTAGCTGGGGCCTTCAATACTGTGCTTCAACCTAACTTAATGTCTTGGTGTACTGTAACTGACAGGATTTTTGAAATTATTTGTTAATGTATTCCCTGAATCTGATTCCAGTTGGATTCTGGAATTCTCTGTGGGCTGTCTACTTCAATGCAGTGAAACCAGGATTTTTATCTCAGTTTTTTCTTTCTTTACATAGGCTTCTTAATTTTTCAAGCAAATATTCTGAAAATACTTAAAAATATTTTAACTTCTTGACTGTCTTTATTAATTTAGTGTGCAAAAGTTGTGAAGATAAGGTTGGAAGCTGAACATTTAATGAACTTCCTATCCAAACTATGCTCTGCTGAAACAGAGGTAGATAAATTATCTTAACGAAAGAACATTTTCTTCATTGCTCTTGCAGTTGCCTGCTGTTGATATTTCCCAGTCAGTTCATCTTAACATTTGCAGGGAGAACTTCACAGGTGGTGCTGTAGTTCATTTGATGTTTCAGAACTCCCTCATGCAAAATGGAAGGCAATTAAAAACTCCAGTAAAAATTACCTAAAGCAATCAAACATACAGTTGCTTGTTATTTTTGCATTAAGCACCTCATTTTCAGAAAGACTGAGAATGTCAGGCGAGTTGCCTTGAGGTAGCAGCGAAACACACTTGCAAAATTGGCTTTTCAACCTCATGGGCTGCAGAAGACAGGTACACAAATCAGATGTCCATCTGCTGTTGCAGCTGCAACTTCTCTCATTTTAGAGATAAATAAATCTGACAGGAAACTCAGCACAGACATAGGAGAAAGCAGTGGCAACAGAGAAAAGGAAAAACAAAGCACCCACACTCTAAACTTGAAATCTGTGTTCTCCATTTGTCTTGCATAAGAAAAAAAATGAGGTAACCACTCCCTCTTTCTTGAAAGAAAGGGTTTGTAATGTTTTGGATAGGATTCAGACTTCAGTTTGCTATGTTTCTTTTCCAAGTAAATATTGTGGGTGTTATTAATAAAAATTCTAAAGCTGTAAGTGATCATTTTGAAGTAAGTATAAGTTCCTGTATGTTTTGATCAAACCCAATCCTGTGATTTTATATCTTCCACAGGGATAAGTACACACATGTAAGGCAAGCAGAGATCTATCTGGGATGGCCCAGTATATTTGCAGTGATTCACACACAGATAGGCTGCTTTTTTAACCTTCAGGATGGGGCCTCCTAATTCCTGTCTCCATTTATTTTTCTTTAATATAATTCAGGTATTAAGCAGATTTGAATTAACATTAAGTAATAAAAAACAATAACGACATATGGGTTATAAAGAGATTGGTACCTCTTATTCTTGGTGTCTTATTTTACATAGATCTATAACAATTTACATAAGTTCTAAAATTGTACAAGCAATTAGCACACAAATTTGGCTGTTGAACTGACAGGTTTTTAGGGAGTTGTTCCAGATCAACACCAGAAAATGAATTTGTTCTTGCCAAGAAAGTAGGATTATATTTCTCACAAATCTCTTTGAAGCACGAGTAAAGGAAAAGCAGGGCTGTAGAAGAGATGGAAGGAAACTAAAACAGCCTGGTCCAGTCGTGTGAGGGTCAGCAAGGCCAAGGGCTGGGCGCTGCCCTTGGGTCACAATCACCTCCTGCAGCACTACAGGATGGTGCAGAGCGGCTGGAAAGCTGCTCAAGGATGACAGCCTGGTTGACAGCCTGAGCCAGCATGTGTCCAGGTGGCCACAAGGCAAGTGGCATCCTGGTCAGGACCAGAAAGGGCGTGGCCAGCAGCACCAGGGCACTGATTGACCCCTGTGCCATTTCTTCCCTTCTGTAGCAGATTCTGTTCATGGTTCCTGTTCCTGTCCCTAGGAGACTTCCTGGACCAGGATGACAGTCCACTGTCAGCACCAAGGAATTGGAGCAGGTTAATAGGAGCTAAGCACAGTTGATACCCCTCCATCTTTTTAAAACTGATCTGGTGGAATATGCTCATGCAGTTTGAGATACGATGACTGAAACAACATGTACATTGCTCAGTGTCTTTCAACCTGAAAAACTGTACCTATTGAACAAAGATGCTGCATACTGTAGGAAGAAACTATGTTGAGAGTAAAGGGATTTTACACTTTTGACTTCTTTCAGGATAACATCTATTTCATGTTTTTGTTACAGTCCTTCCAAAACCAGCATTAAAAATGTTTTCTATTTTTTTAATTCCTTAACAGAAAGAGCGGGAGAAGGGATCTAATCTGGCATTTATGTTTCGACTGCCCTTTGCTGCTGGCAGGGTTTTCAGCATCAGCATGTTGGACACACTGCTTTATCAGGTGAACAGTAATGTGACTTAACAGTGACTTAACTATGAACAGTAATGTGACTTAACACAAATATTGCCACCCATTTTACTGTGCTTAATTGCTAGATGACCCTATTTCCTGACATAGGATCCATTAAAGTGCGTCTATACTGGGAACAATCAATGACAAAATATAATGGAGCACGCTCTGCGTTAGTTCAGTTTTCAATCCCAAAATCACCCTGTGACTGCACAAAATCTGATATTACGTAGTGTAATACTGTTTACGTACCTCTCCACAGTCAAATAGCTTTGATAAGGCCTGCATAAATTACAGATTATACATAATAATAATGGTTGTGCTCTGCAACAAAAAAGGCAATGCCCATTCCCACAGCATCATGTCCCTAACGGAAAGGAACAGAACTACTTTATTATGTAATTTGTTAGTCTCCTGCATTTGCTGATAAAGGCCTCAATTACTTGGTAGTGCCCTCTTCTCTTACTCATGTTGACTAGACCTGCAGAGGCCCTATCATTACACTGTAAAGTAAGCCATGCTTGCCCATGCAAGGCAAGCATTCAGTGGTTAAAAAGAGACAGTGGGGGAAGAAAAGGCAGCAGTTCACCTTGTGACTCAGAATCCAGGAAGTAGTGACGACAGTGAGAATCAGGGAAGAGCACAGCTTCAGAGAGTTGAAGAAAAAATATCAAAAAATACAGACAGGGCAAATGGAGGCAGTAGTTGCTAGTTTCAGGGTGAAAAATAGGCCAGTATTGCTCACCCTTCAGCAGTGCCCACGTTTCTGCACACTGACACACCAGGATGCCCAAGGAGCAGCCCCCAGTGCTACCCTTCAGGGATCAAGGCACACAGAATAAGAAGGAACACCTCCATGGCCCACATCATCCACTCACCTGAGCAGCCTCCTGCTTTGCCTCTACCTAGGGAGAGCCTGTGGATGCTTTAGTACTCAGGTGGAAAACATTCTTGCAGGGAAATGAATCTACTTGGTAATTTGGTGTATGAAAGGTGTTCTTTCATTACAATTCTACTTCCAAATAAATTTCCTGAATGCAAATCCAACATAAATAGAAAAATTCATGTAGCTAAGCTTTTCTCAAAAAGTCATTAATATATAAATCAGTCATGTATATGGACACATGTATTTTAGGGTTCTAGAAATAAATGTATTTGCATAAAACATCTTCATAATCAAGCCCCAGAATATCAGCATCACATACCACAATATTAAAAAGAAGTAAAAATAGAAAAGACACATATATAGAAACAGGTCTGTCAATCATCAACAGCTCCTGACAGCACATAGGAAAACTTCAATATTTTATGTTTGCTCCTAGACATGAATAATCGTGCTATGACTTGAAAAAGTAACACCATTCACCAGAAAGTGTTTAAAACAAAAAGCCTCATATGCTCATTCTCACTTTAATTCCAC
Organism: Tichodroma muraria; assembly: GCA_013390105.1. Classification (NCBI taxonomy): domain Eukaryota; kingdom Metazoa; phylum Chordata; class Aves; order Passeriformes; family Sittidae; genus Tichodroma; species Tichodroma muraria. The sequence continues at coordinate 7,892 of WAAG01034204.1, forward strand.
CTGTCCTTCCTTTGAACTGCTACTGCTTATAGGTGAACTGTCATTTTTCTAGAATTATCTTTCTTACTCCAAGTTAGAAATTCTATAACAGCAGCTCTTTGTTCTTTTTCATGGTCCCATTTGCTATCTTTTTCTTCTGCAAGAAACAGAGCAAATGACATGGGGAACATCAGGGTTCAGCTGGTGCTTCCCATTATAGGCTGAAAGAAAAGCCTTTGAATTATCTTTAGGACAGTGACTGAAAAATGATAATTTGTCTTGCAAATCCTGGTGAATAAATTTGATAATCTAATGAAAACTCCATAGCAGAAATGATGCAGCCAAGATAACAAATAGGTTTAATTTGCAAACAAATTTTATTCAAGATGTTCCTTGGAATTTAGCCCATCACAACTGGAAGACTACCAGTACAAAAATTAAAATAGTTGAATCACTATGTATCAAATGAAATCCATCTAGCTTCCGAGTTTGAACAAATCCAGATTCTACAGGTCTAAAGGATTTCTGTAATACCTTTGTGAAGTATTTCTTTGTGAAAACCTCTTTGTTAGCTATGCATTTGCCTGAAGCCAGCAGAGCTACGGTGTGTGCTGCATTCCAAGGGCTGCAATGCTGCCCTGCTACACCTGCGTACAGGTGGCAAAGAACAGCTCAGCCACAGCTAGAAGAGCACCCACATGGCCCTCTCATTCCAGCAGCCCAACCCAAGAGGAGAAATATTTGTGATTTTAGCTGATATAATGTCTGTTCCTGGCCTTAGTCTATACTTCTACACTAAACTTAATTTCTACCTTTTAACCAATAGCAACACACAGTTTAGCAGAGCAACAAGGCATATCAACCCTCAAAACCCCTTCAGATTACTCATTTGAATAAAATAATGGCAGTATCACCTCAGAGGGACCCACTGAGGACTGCAGACTCATCTAACATATGCCAGCATTTCTTTTGCACGGAACAGTTCATTATAATTTCACACCTCGTAGGGCTAACACCTCACTTCCACTGACACATCCATCTTTGCTTTTACTGTGCCTTGTTATGCCTTAGTCTCCTGAATCTTGTATGTACATTGCATGCACATGCAGAGCCAATTTAGAAAAACTTGCTTTACGTAAGTAAATTCAGCAAAAAGAAAGGTATAGGTATTCCTACAGTGATTAAGATACTTAAAGAGATGGATTGTAAACACAGATGTATAATTTCTTTGAAATTCACACATGGTGCTAATGGTTGCCTACTCATCTGTTCATTAAAGCTTTTTTATTTCTTTTCTGTCTCTCCTGTTAAAAAATCTTGCAGTCATTTGTGAAAGATTATATGATTTCTATTACAAGACTTCTGCTGGGACTTGACACCACACCAGGATCTGGGTTTCTTTGTTCTGTAAGTCATTTAAAAAAAAATAAAATCAGTACAGAGTACCAGAGAAGATTCTGTACTGTCTGCAAAATACTTCAACTTTCTTTGTATGGCATTTCCTTTTGTGAAAGTTCAAGGAAGGCCATCTGTTTCCTTTTTCATCAGGGAGAAGATGAGGAAACTAAACAGAAAACATACCCGTTTTTAGTTCCATAGCGAAAAACATCTCCTCAAGAAAACACAATGCATTCTATTCAGCAGAAAATTGGAAAGTCAGGAAAACCCAGGAATAGTGCATTTTATATGAAATAGCAATGTCAGTTCAGCAACCAATTTAAAAATTAAATATATAAAATCCAGGAAGCACTACCTGTAATATACAGCCTGGTCAGGACTATCTCCCAGTCCCCATTCCTATGGGCAATAAAGGGCATAAGTAATTTTTACATAAAGATCAGATGTATTCAATGACTAGGAGTTGGAGTTTAAAAGTCATCTTGTTATTTTATATGTGATTATTCTCCAATGTGATTTACCTGTGTATATCCACACATAAAAACTTAAACAACTGAAGTAATTTTTACTAAAATAAACCCCACCTTTCTGTTTTCTCCCACACCCATCGTACCCTGGGTAGCAAACAGATCAATACAAATTGAGTTATTTACAAGTGGCTTTGTGGGGATCTGTAAAGAATGGCAGGAAGGTATCAATGGTTTAAAAAGGTTGTTTAAATAAAAATAATGTATTTCTTGGTCCATCATTAAGCTTCATTACAGTGAATGTAAGAACACTTAAAAGTACAATTGAATCTGCTAAAAGGAACTCATACATCTCAAAATAAAGCTAGTAATGAAATAAGTCTGTTTCATGTAAGACTTCTTATGCCACTTATGCTTAGTGTATTACTTCCTCCCCACTCCCTTGTTCCCACATATTCAGCCTGCAGTCTGGTGGACTGCAAAAATTCAAATTCAAAACACTCATGCACTCCAGTCCGTCCACACCAGTTTCTTACTGTTGACAATATTTAGTTTATTCATTTATATTTTAGTCAAATATAGACACTGAGTGGAGGCTGCCATGTAAACTTTAAGTAATCTTAAACCAAGACCAGAAGTTCATAATGCTAAATTGCTTCCACTTCAGTGTCTTCTAAACAGGGAGAAAGGAAAAGAAACAGTCTGACAAACTCTGTAGAAGTTGCAGATTTCTGGTGGAGCAAAGGTGCAACACTACAATGGGATAATTACCAGCTAGTGTTTTGTTATGAGCAGCATAGTGAACAAGTGATAAACCCTCAAGAGCTAAAAGTCCTCTCTCCTATTATTATTTGTTCAGATGAAAATCACAGAAGAGGATCTGTGGATTAGGACATATGCCAGACTGTATCAGAAGCTTTGTTCCTCTACAGGAGACATTCCAATTGGAGTCTACAGGACAGAATCCCAGAAGCTCACAACATCTGAGGTGGGTCAGTTCACCACGCTTTTCTGTGGGTTTGACTGCAGAGTGCACGAGGCCTCTGCTGACATGTGGATGGCCACACTAAGCCAGGCTGAGCCCCAGGCTCCAGCAGTGCCCTGAGCCAGCGGACAGCTGGCCTTTGATTCCTGTGCTCACCTGCTGGGAAGGGATGGATGGAAAACAAGGGGCAGCTGGGCACGGCCAGGACCGGCTCGGAGAGAGCTCTGCTCTGACCACTTGCTGTGCTCACTAACAGCAGTGTTTGTAACAAACCCTGTAACCAGGCCCTCTGGCACTTGTGTCAACAATGCCAGTACTGTGCCTCAAAACAGCTGGAATTTCACTGCTCACATGATCTTCTAATCCATTCTCCTGTTGCTCATTTCTAGTTAATGTTACTCAAAGTATTGTGGGATCTCTTTAAATTTAGCTGCTGAACAGTAGTAATATTTTATATATGTATTTCTGTGTTTGCCACATAATTGTGTACATTTCTTCATCTCTCTGTTTATAAAAAAATGGTGAAAATACTTTTTCCTGACCATTTAACATGCTTTTTTTGTTTGGGTAGCTTTGATTTCTGTCACGTATTATCCATTTGTTTACATGACCATTAGTACGCCATCTCATTAAACTATGGCTTTAAAATGCAACAGTGAGCAACAACCCTCTCCTTTCTTCTGAAACACTCATAGTTTACACTAATTTCCAAGATAGGTAATTTATATTTTCTTTTCCATATTTCAGAAAAATATTAGGAAACATTCAGGCATTAATGCTTAACGGCAAGATTTGCTCTTGAAGATTTGCTACATTCAGTTGAAGTTAATTTTTAGAAAAGGGTGATAAAAAAAGTTGTTCAAGAGCCCACCCAGTTCAAGGGTATATTTCTTTGTGGAGCACTGCTATTTCTGCAGGTGGCTTTTACAGTTTAGCCAGTGGACTCTGTCACTGCAATAGTGTCTTTTGAACTAGAGCAGTCTTAACATAAGCCATCAAAATCATTCCTTAGAGAAGAATGTAGTTAGCCTCACTGCTAATATGAAAAAAAGGTCTGTCACAGCTTTCCACAAAACAGAGGACATACCAGATTTTAAGAGTTCATTAAATAAGGATAAGATAAAACTCATGGCAGTGAATTTATTCGCACGTTCAGGGCTGGCTATTTAACTTCAGGTCCAAAAAAAGAGAATGAGGAGTTGTGCTATTACTTCCTACCAACTTTCACAAGTAATCTCACAAAGAATTTGAGTTAAATCAGGTAGAGGGTTAAGGAAGGGAGATTGGGGAAACCTCCTAGTTAAATTTTCAAATTATCAGGTGTTGGACAAATGTGGAAGAATGGCACTCCTCCTTTATTAAGTGAAGAAAAAGCAGTTGTTGGTCTTTTTAAACTGAAGGCTCTGAATGCACATCCGCAGTGGTATTGTCACACAAATACTTGTGCAATTTCTTGTTAAGTGAGTCAGAATATGTAGAACATTTCACCTCTAGAGAGGGGCAGGGAAATCTCCCCTCACCTACCTCTTCCCTAGAATACAAAAGAGCAATATCTCTGTGTCTGTGGCCTTTATGGATAGAGAGCTAAAAACGCAGAGATACTGAAAGCCCTAATCTTTCTGCAAAGTGTTTATTTTGAAATTAAAGGAATTTTTTACTTATTTCATTAATGAAGTATTAGCATGGGTTATCATTTTAGCTTTTCAATACATTAAACCAGAAGAATGTCATTGGGTAAGACCTTTAAAATGGAAATAAGAGAAAAGTAGTTCACTCTTTACTCAGGAACTATGAACTTCTAACCATAAATTTGAAGGTTTGTAACTCAGAGAACCTTCAACCTGATTATCAATTTGAGCTTCAACTGACAAAATAAACTAAATTTGTACTGTACATACCTAGATGCTGTCAGGTAATAGCATGGGTAACTTGAGTCACGAAGACAAAATATGCCAGTATTAATATTTAATGTGTACAGTTTATCCTTTGCACTCCCTTTTTCACTATGCAAATGAGAAGCCCTCACTTCAATGACACATACTCATAACTTCTTGAAAAATAAAGCAAGTTTTCAGCAAGACACAGTAACTAAATAACAAGTGAATCTAGCCTGTCTCTCAATGACTGTCACACCTGTGACCCAAACCATTTCCACTACATTCAAACAATATAAGGAAGAGATACTAAATTTTTTTCATTACCTGTATGGCTGCTTTTCTGTGGCTCCTGTTTAATAGTCCATATTTGTTTCTTTAGATTCACTTCTGTTTAAATTGTCTTTTGCTTTCTTTTTCCCCTTCCTTTGTCAGTCACGAGAAATGGCTTCACAAGTAAGTATTTGCTTATTGTCTGCCTGTTTCTGGGTGTCCTGGTTGAAGCAAGCCCCACACAGCTGCTGGCTTGCTTGCTTCCCCCAAGGTGGGATGGGGAGAAAACTGAGAGGCTGAAAGGGAGAAATCTCTTGGGCTCAAGTAAAGGCAGTTTGATAATTAAGCAAAAGCTGTGTGGCAAAGCAAAGCAAAGCAAAGAGTTTTCTCACACTTCTGATGGGCAGGGGGTGTTTGGCCATCTCCAGGAAAGCAGGGCTCCATCAAGCACAGCTGGGAAGACAAGTGCCTTAAGTCCTCTCATTCCTTCGTCTTCCTGCAGCTGCTCCTGTGGAGCACAGCACCATGGATAAGGGATATCACTTTGGTCAGTTGGGATCAGATGTCCTGGCTGTGTCCTCTCCCAGTTTGTGCTCTCCCCCAGCCCACTTGCTGCAGAAAAAACAGAAAATGCCTTGGCTTGGTTTAAGCACAACTCAGCAGTAACAAAAACAGCCCCATTATTAACACATTATCATCACAAATCCAAAACTTAATCCCATACAGGCTGCTATGAAGAAATGTAACTCAATCCTAGCAAGAAACTACATTAGGTTCAATTGTGGGATTAAAATCCTCACAGAAAATGGAACTAAGCAATGGATCATCCTTGAGTGAATGGATCTTAAAGCAACACTGTTCTGGACACAAACATCTTGCTAAAAATCTGAAAGCACAGCCTGGGAATTTCAAAGAAGCCCAGTGGAATTCTGGTTCCTTTAGGGCCCGCTCCTGTTGAATTCTGAAGGTAACAAAGCATCTTTACAGTGAAAAGATCATCTGGTGAAAGCCTTAAGCTTACGTGCTTTAAATGCTAGTGGAGAGAAATCCTCAAGTTTATCACAAAAGGAAAATGTAGCTGTACTTAGCAATGGTTTAGACAGTGTTTGGAGCAGAAAAGCATTTCTAGAACCCTGGATGAAAGTAGCGTTCTTGGTAGGCAGAGCAGTAAAATTTAGTTAGCGTAGAACTTGCAGTAAGGTAAAAATAAAGCACTGCTTCAGAATGGAACAGATGAAGCTACACCTTCAAACTAGTTCATGTTTTACACACAGCTCCCAGGGAGCAGCAAGGCAAGGAAGCGAAAATCTAAAGTTAATCAATGTTTGGTGTTATCACCACAGATATCTCAATCACCATCATCTCAGATGTGCACGTTGGTGTGTCCTTGACTACTTTCACATTCCTGCCATGTGTTCACCAGAGTAATGTTTACATTTTAGGGCATGAAACATTCTGTTAGAACACCATGTCTCAGTGGGTCACAGCTATCTGGCAATACAAGTGAGCAGTCACACCCTTCAGGGCACACAGTGGGATACGTGAGCCAGGAAGAAACAAACAAAAAGCAAACAAAACCAAGGGTTTGAAGGCAAATGTTTCTTCACTGTGTGGCACAGGGGTGACACCATGTCGTCAGTCATGCTTCTCATGCAACAGATTTACCTGCTATGGAACAAGAAAATGAAATTCAATGAAAATAAACCTTAAAGTACTGGTAGTTACAAAAGTATTTTTAAATGAAGTTCAAGACTGGTTAAAACAGAGGAGTACACACAGAATTACTTTGCACTGGAGCTTTATCTTCTGTGTGTTTAACAGCTGCCACTGGCAGACACACTTTTGTGCGGCTTTTGAAAGAGAGTTTGGGCTTTGATTTTTCTTTATCTTTAAAGTTAAATTTTTTCCTCTTGCGTACAGCAAAGGGCCATTCTGCATAGCTTTCTCAACAGCACGATAAAAACGTTATTCTACTAAAAACTACATCATTGCTGAAGTAAATATTTGGCTTTATCACCTTCCTTTATGCTTTCAGCTCACCTATGCCAGTGTTTCAAAACTTCAAGCTAAGGATTTAGAGATTCACAGAAACTAAAGACTTGTCCTGTCGCTTGGCCTCTCCTATTTAATCTCTGGCTCAAAAAGTGACTTACCCTCTTGCAGTGACAATGATTGATCTCTGCCTTTACACTGCTGCTGTCAGCAAGTCTGGATGTCAAGACAAGGAAAGTCTTTTCCTTGACAAGGAAAGCTGCCAATGCAGGCAGGAAGAAAGGCAAAACGAGACCATCCTCTACTTTCAGTTTGTTATCAGATTTGTTCATATCAAATAGCTCCTTCCTACCCATAAGTAGCACCTTTTTCTATGGAATGTACTCTGCCTACCTTAGTCCTTGCTGTAAAATGCACACAAACCCAAAATGACAGTCTAACAAACAACAAAATCAAATTGCATTCCTGTTCAAAGGGATCCAGGTTCTCTCTGATGCCCTAACATCAGTGGAGTCAGTAAAAAACCTTTAAAAATCAGTTTTTTTAAAAAAATAAACAAATAAATCCTTTTTCTATCGCAGACTAAGCTGAAGCGTCTCAATAAATTAGCCGGTCTTTACTTGAGGCTTATTGCAAGATCCTAGTCTAGAATATTAAAAATATGATTTCACTTGAAGTGCTACAAGATAAACATCTCTTAGTGTTCTTTTTAATTATGGGGTTTGATTGTTTTGCTGTTTGTTTGGGTTTGTTTGTTGCTTTTTTCTTTTACACAGATAAAAACTAGTTTGTGCAAAAGTGAAAAATATAAGTATCTTTCTGTAGAAAGATACTGTATCCTGCTTACTCATGTCAAATAATGTTTTATGTACTCCAGAAACCTCACAGATTCTGTGGGAGCCTCTTACAGAAAGGTTGTATTCAGCACTGATGAGGTCAACAGAATCTTGCTTTCAAATTTCATGTTAGTGGGAAAAGGACATTCAGTAGCTCCTCCATTAAATTTGCTTTATTCACTGATCACTACCAGCATATTCTGTTTGAGGGGATTCACACGAACTCAGCCTCTTCATTTACATCATCCTTGTTTAATACTTCATGCATTTATTTTAAACACTCACCACACTGAAATCTATGACCAATAACTTGGTCAATAACTAATATTGACCAATAACTAATATGCTTGTATTGACACCAGCAAGGACTTTGCTATTTCAACATCAATAAAAGACATTCAGATAGCACAAGAGGAACACAGGCTTGTTAAGGAAGTGGTTTTGAAAATACAAAGTAAAACTACTCATTAAATCTAAAATACACATTGAAATAATTTATCTTAACAAAAGTTATCTTTAAAAAGGTTTCCTCTTACGTTCTCTAGGAACTTTTTGTATGTTAATAATGCATCTGTAGTCCATCCATCTGTGCTATTTCAGTTCTTGTACATGCATATACCATTGGTCTTATTTGGGTGGCAAAAGGAAAACACAGCAACAGAGCAACAGATTTTGGCTCCTAATTATGGGGGAGTGTTGTCACTATGTGAGTAGTATCACTGTTCTTTAAGGTAGGAGTCAATTACCGCTTTCACAAGAGGTGCCCTGAATTACACTGAAGGTTACTGCGTCCTAATTTCATGTGTGCTGGAAGGTCAAGACCTGGGAATTTGTGATACAGTTAACAGACGTGTTCTACCTGTGGTCTTAAGAGAGTACTGAAAACAGGGCAGCCAAGGTTGAACCATTACTTAATGAATCCATAACACACATGTAAAAAGCAGTTGCAAAACTTAGATTTCTGAAAATATGCAGACTAGGAAGAAAGTGGAGGAGTCATTCAGAACTGATTCCTAGATTCAGGAAGGGCAATATCAGAAGGCTAAATTTGCTCTTCTCAGAATCACAGTGCATTGGGCACAAAATAACTTACCTGCTTTTGCACTTGATAAAAGTAATTATATTATAGATGAGCTTTTTACATGAAAAGTCGAAGTCTAGTAAAGCCAAACCCCATGTCCAGCTGCACTGTTGAAAAGAGGAGAGAACATCTGCTCCCATTTAATACAGCCCTTCATCTTTCTTGCCATTTTCCTTTCAAGTCTCAAATCTCCATCAGCGTGGAGGAATGGGAGGACACCAAAGACACCAAAGACCAGTTCAGCTGCCGCGGAAATCACCGGAACTCAACGTCCAGTGACCAGTCTGACCACCCGCTGCTGCGGAGGAAGAGCATGCAGTGGGCCCGGCGCCTGAGCAGGAGGGCCCCTAGGCACTCTGCTAAAACCGCTGAGAAGATCAACCAGCAGAGAATGAACCTCTACAGGAGGTCAGAAAGGCAGGAGCTCGCTGAGCTCGTGAAGAACAGAATGAAGCACCTGGGCCTTTCTCCAGCAGGATACGGTACCACTATTACAGTACTTCAATAGCAACATTAGCATGGTGCAAGGTGAACTTATTTGTAAGAAACGATGGAGACAAAACCAAAATACTAAGTTTATGATAATGCTTTTTGGTTTTTTTGGTTTAGATTTGGGTTGTTTTTTTTTTCATTTACCACGACTAACTTGCAGTGGTTTTAATTCATTCTATTATCACCCATTCCTATGCTGAGATGAAAGGCTTGTAAGGCAGCATGTCAGTCACATTTATATTTAGTAGATGATATGAGTATGCTGTATTTATAAACATTCCCCAGTCCTTGAACAGCTGCACCATATTTCCACAAACCTCTTGAAATAAAGATGAAGGCAGGACTGTTGTGAAGTTCACTCATATGTCAAGGTGGGGAGTTGTTTATATGTGAAGGATATTGCCTTTTCCCCACAATTTTCAAAAACAATGCCAAATTATCATATGAAAATCATTTTTAGAAAGCATGTTTCACTAAGTCTTCAGATGTCATCTTTATCCAGCAAATCATTCTGCAGCAAGGCTGATGTCAGATTGCTTTTTAGTTTGTGGGATTGTTTTGGGGTCTTCTAAGCTATGGACAAGAGCTCTGTAACACTTTTTAATACATGCACCACAGCTGGCTCGGTTGCCTTTCTCTGGCCTTGGCCCTGTAGCATGTTGGGTGGAAACCCCAGGACTATGGGTTCTAATTTCCTAGAAACACCAGGAATTTCTAGATATGTAAATACTGGCTCTTTGTTCCACATCCCATCTGGATAATTCCTGTGCCTTCTTTCTTAGATGTTTCTATACAATTCTCTGCAGAAAGATTCAGGGCTAAATATTTTCCAGAGATTTCACAGGCCACAATAACATTTGATCAAACACAAAAATGTTTTGTAAATTTAATTCATATTGATAACAAGAAAACTTTCTTGTATTGCTGCTTTTCTTTTCAAATCCTAGTCAAAAGCCAAAAGTAAATATTCATTTCATTACTCAAATTTAGGACTATTAGATACCATCTACAAAGCAGCAGAATCTTGATAGTTAAATGCTTTACCTGATGACGTTTATCTGATTCTGAGTTATACGTGTTCCTAAAAACCTAAGGAGGATTTAACACAGAAGCACTGCCTCTCCTTTTGCCTCTCCTCTTTAGTCTGATAAGATTAAAACCAGTCTCACTGCAGCAGTCCAAGGAGTGTGCCAAGAGAAAATGATACAAAAGATATTGCAATGGCAGCTACAGAAGTGTAGCTTAAACCTTTAAAATAAAAATTACCAGCCTTCATTTCAACCCATCATTAGGAGAACAGTTAAAAATGCAAGAGACATACCAATTTCCATTTATACAGCCTTCACACTTTGAAGCCCTTGGCACAGCTGATAAAAGGAAAGTGCTTCCTAGATAAATAGAAACAGGGAAGAAGGGTTTATGTTGACCAAATATGGAAATGGATGAGGATTCCATACATTTGAACTTGATGCCAGCCAAGCACAGGAGTCCCTGCTCACCACAAATTTACCTAAGTAAATTTATCTGTGGGACAGATTGGTAAATCACACTGAAATTGGGTTACATTCAAATTGCTATGACTGAAAAAAAAACAGAAGATTTTTAAAACATAAGAAAACAGGATCTTTTTAGAGCTGATAACTCAAAGGATAATAATGTCAGGTAGTTTCAATAAGAGTACAGTTGAAAAGAAATTGCTGAACTTACTTGAAATCACTCTGACACCGGACACTTTTTTACAGTTCTCTGAACTTTCATCAAATTAATATGTCAGAAGTAATGCTTCTCACAATTCATTTGTAAATGTAATTTATTTGGTACTTTTTTTTTCCCCCTGTCCTTTAGATGAAATGAATGATCATCAGAACACCCTTTCTTACATCCTGATCAACCCTTCTCCAGATACAAGATTAGAGCTGAATGATATAGTGTAAGTTAAAGCACACAAAAAATCACAAGACCTGGAAAAAAACAAAAAAAAAGAGACTTCTATTTAGAGAGACATCTAATTATACTATGTATGTATATACTTAAATACACATATAAATATATAATACATATATTTATAATGTTATAAACCTGTCATGCTCCTCTTACTCTCTATTTTAAATTGAAAAAAATCTGACCAATGCTACCACAGGAACTAAACCAAGCACCTTCAAAGTAAGTCTCTAAGCCTTGCTCTGGTCCTTTCAACATTTCAACTCTATGCTCTTACCCTGACTCGCACCACGTTGTTTTAGTCACAGCTGTAATTTCCTTTTGTAGGTATTTGATCCGACCTGATCCGTTGACTTACGTTCCAAATGCTGGACCCAGCCGAAAGGACAGCTTCTGCAATACAGTGGGACAAGACACCAGGGAGGAGACACAACTTTGATACGTAACTCACCGCAAAATTCAGAGACAATTTTATACACATGCTGTTTCCACTAACCATTTTGCAAACTGAGTGGTACATTTCTGTCAGATTTTGGAAACAAAATGACAGTGGGTAAGTGACCAAATGCAGAAATGTGGTGCCTAGAAACTCTGATTTCAGGGATTGTCAGGTCTGTGGCCTGTTCAGTATGGTAGTTGAACTTTGTCAGCCTAACAGAACGATGACATCTGTTGCTATTTAACCCATATGAACAAATGTCATATTCCACCATGTTTTGCTTAGGTACTCCTAAGTGTGTTTATGCTGGAGGCAGCATGTCAGTGACTGAGCGTCTGACTGACATCAGATTGTCTGATGTCCATAGAGAGACAATGCCTGATTTGTAGTAGCAAATATGATAATACCTAAAGCCGCCAAAAAGGCTTTGTGTGTCAAGAATTCAGTCTTTGAAATAATTTCAATCTCAGCCTGTTGCCCATTTTTATTAGTACAGATTAGTTTCAGTCCTATTTTAGCCTTCAGGACCTGGGATTTTGTTCCTTGGGTTTACACAGATGGGGTTGAATGACACAACCTGGTCACACCGCAGAGGTTGAGATTGAGACACACCAGTGAAAGAACAGCCAGGCTGCCTGAAAGTCCCTCTTATCTCACACAGGCAGAACCCCCACACTGGCAAAAAAGTGGGAAGTTACTGTGTGAAGCTGCATACAGTGGTAGCTCAGGTGAAACACAGCCCTTTGAACCTTGGTGAGTTTGTCTACAGAAGCCTGAGTAGATGATTCCTACAACAAGCCCTTTACATTTTCATGAATATGCCAGAACTACAGTTGTCCAAAGCATTTCATGTCTAGTCATCCAGATTATCCGAAAGAGATACATTTTTACATGAAATTATGTATCTTTTTGAAGATTAAAGAAATTTATAACCCATTCCACAAAATGAATATAATTCCACATAGTGTGAAATAGCATTATGGCTCTAAAACCTCTGCTTCAGCATGATGTACACAGGAAATCATCTGCTTGAGTAAGAAGCAACTACAATTGCCCAAGCTTTCTACAGAATTAACCATGTCTGTCCATGATCTTCCAAGATCACTGTCACAAATGGGGAAGAACATGCTCAAGGTTTTAAACTGCTTTTTGGTACAAGTATCCACATAGAACTAGTACAAGTAATTTTGCAGGTAGTCTAATACGGAAAAATTGTTTATTCTCTGAACTCTCTTCATGTCCTACTTGTACAAAAAAAAATCAGTCAAAACTGTTTATATTCTCTTCTATATTAATTGGTAAAGGAACATTCTATTTCTGAAACAGAAACCATAACCAAGTTGCCCAGTAAGCAACTCCTGGCCGTGAGCGTGTTTATCAGCATTGTAAGGTTATTGAAATCAAGTCACATTCATATAAGGAATGACAGCAAATCTGCTTTTACTTCCTGCCTTCCTCTTAATGATTCTAACGTTTAGCAATTCAGTGGTTCTGCTTAGAGTCCATTATTGTTCAGTGCTTTTCCCATGCTTTAGTCATTCATGAGTTTATTCACAGGTAAAGTATTTCAAATGGGCACTGTGGGAAACAATGAAATAATTGAAACAGCTGCACAAACTAAAGTCTACATTTTTTCAAGAAACAGTATATGGTAGAGGATCTTGTCCAAGACCTGTCATAGAAGTTACCCAGAAGGGTTTGTATGTGCAGTGTGAATAACTTTCCTATTTTTAATACCTTCAGGGAGAAGACTCTATTCCAGTTTAATATTTTTTAAAAAAAATACAAGTTTCTTAAAAATTTTCATTCCAAAATATTAGGAGGATCTGTTGTTTCATACTGAAGGCTTCTCTAATGGAGCCTCAAGGAGGCAGAGAGGCTCCCAGAACCATGGCTATCCTTCAGCAGGCAAGCTGGATACTCTGCTTTTAGCGTGAGCCACAGTTCACAGGAATGCCCTGTGTGTGTGTGTAGAGCACACACCACTGATTCAGGGACTCTCTGCCAGAAGGATCCATAGCAAGGGCTTGAGTTCTCACATTTAACAGCCCATAAAGCAGCAGAAACAAGCAGTCAGGTGTGTCCATTTGCACACTTAACTCAGCAGAATTGCTGCTTAGTTAGATTGGAATAGTGGCATCTAATGTGACCTGGTATTTCTCCAGGCTTAATGAATTTCTAATTGCTCATTAGCCCCAGAAGATTTGCTAAAGCAAACACAAAGACAGCTGTAGACACTTGGAGTCCCTAAAATGAATGCAAGGCAATCTTTGTGAACAAAACACTTCTCTTCAAAATTTCCTGGAAGACAAGCAAGGTAGTAAAAACTAACAACAGCTTCTGATGAAGCAGAAGTTCTAATAACCCATGAATAATGTACTACAAAGTTCAGCTATTCAGAATAATACTGTCTTTCATGTTGAAAGCAGAACGGGTTTGCTTCCTCTGGAATATATTCACAGACAGACTTGCATTCTAGTGGGATTTTGATCTTCCAAGACCAGCCTAAGTACCACTACATGAACCCTGAATGAGACAGTATGCACAGTCCCTCAGTGGCCTGGGAGATGATTCTTTAACGGTCATCCTACAGTCTTATGTTCACACACTTTTTTCTCATGATTGCATGAGAAAATGGCCATGTTACATGAGAAAGTGAAGTACATTCTCATGAAATGTAACACAAGCCTAACCGGATTGGAGATCAGAATGAGGAACAGGAATCTCAAGTCTCAGTGCTGGAGAAGGGATGATGAAGTTCTAGAATGAGCAGTGCAAATGACTGTTGAACAGAGGAGTTTGAGCAGGCAACAGTTCACTCAGTAGAGAAAGAAATGTGGAGCTGTGAAAAAGATTATTTCTATCTGTGCTTAACTGTATGTATTTTTCCTCCTGGCTCACTTCTATCAACAACCCAAAGATGCTCTCTTCCCCAACACTGCCTTAGCACAGCCCAAGCAGTTTGATACCCAGAGTCACAGACCCAGAGAGGGAAGTGCTAGCTGATAATAATTGCTTAATTCTCAAGGGAATGTCCAGCAAAGCCAGACCTACCTATGAAAATGTGTTACCTAGTCTGCAATAAAAAAGTCACAAGAACTCTTACAATGGCATGCAGTGTGTTTCCTTAACTATTTCACTCCAATTCCACAACACATGTGAATTCATATATAAAGTAAAAAGCATAAAGTTCTTGAGTTTTTAAAACCTGCAGTGGAATGAATTAGTGAAGTTGTGACATTTTGTCTCAGAAATTAAAAGTATGGTTATTTCCCAGTATATATACTTTCTCTCTCACAAAGAATTCCGTACCACAACTACACTTTAACAACTTCCAAGTATACAAATACATATTACCAAATATTACACATCATTATTTACCGATGCACCAAAAAAAGCTAAAGAACAAATAAATTTTAGGCTTCAGCAGTGGAGGAAAACTGAAATGACATCAAATGCAGAAGTAACATGCAGTTCTCTAGTTTCTAGAGAGTCAGAGCTGAGAACAACAATTCTGTAATTTTGGAACACTGACATGAGATTTTGCAGCATTGAATTCTGCTTGATATCCAATGGAAACCAGCCGGTAAAATCCGGAAATGAATTAATAACATGAAGCAGCTCTATGCAGGTACATCAATTTGTACATCAACGTTGTAAAAATACTTTTTCAAGGCAGTGCTATAAATGTAGAATTTATAAAACAAAGCAATATGCATAAAATATGGTTGCATATTCTTGATATTCTATTAGAAGCAACCGTACCCACCTTGAAACAGATGTACAATGAAAAAACGTCTAAAGAGCAGCACTTCAAAATTTCAGCCACTGTTCCTTGTGCTTGGTACAGAATATGCACTGCAGCAATACAGGCAAAGAGTTAATAATTCATATTAAGTTATGAGAGATGACCCAGACATTGCTTCTTTTCATTTTCTGAAGTTAATTGAAAATATTAATGATAATGTTGCTATATACTTAAATTATTGCCTCCACTGCCAATGCAAGGATGTCAGTAATGGTAATTCAACACAGGTATAAACTCCCAAGAAGCTTAAAAAGGCAAATATTTCTACTTCATTGAGTTAAAAGCAAGCATTTGACATTCCTGTGAACTAAATTTTCTACACAGTCTATACTTTAAACTGCAGTGATTTGGAACTCGCCCTTGCCAACCAGGAGAGAGACTGGGAGGTAAAGTGTGTAAATGAAAGAGTAAGTACTACTTCATGTGCATGAGGTATCTTGGGCAAATTGGGGCATCCTGAATGGGGTTCTGCACAGGGTACAACCTTTAAAGCACACAGGTACAACATTAATTATTTGACTAATCACTAATACCCACACTACTAATTACTGATCATAGGAAAACTTCTCTAGATCACTTCCTATTTCTTTTATCCTTTCACCAGTATGGGCTGGCTGATGAACTGGTTCATTTTGCTGGCAAGTCTATAGCTTTCAATAGTTTTAGATTTGGTTTTTATTCCTGCTAGGAGTTATAAACTCTCATTGCCTCCATAATTGTACAGTGGTGTGGCTGCTATGTCCACAAACTCCAAATAGGAGGAATTAGTATATTTATAGCCTTTTATTTGTAGAGCTGGCAAGCCTCTATTAATGCAACTGATTGTGCTGCTTGTGCACTTAGCCTCAGGCTGTGGTGAAGCCTCTATTACCTTACCTTATACAATCATGGAATCATCAGGAGCATTGGAAAATGCCTCCAAGAACATTTCGTCCAACCTTTCACCAAGCACCTCCATGCCAACTAATCCACAGCACTGAGTGCCACATCCTGTCATTTCTTGGGACACCTCCAGCAATGGTGACTCCACGACTTCCCTGAGCGGCCTGTTCAAATGCTTGACAGCTCTTTCCATGAAGAATTTCTTCCTGATGGCCAACCTGATCCTCCCCTGGTGCAGCTTGAGGCCATTTCCTCTCATCCTGTCTCTGGTTGCCTGGGAGAAGAAACCAACCACTTTGCTATAACCTCTTTTCAGGCAGTTGTAGAGTATGATAAGGTCTGCCCTGGGCCTCCTTTCCTCCAGACTCCTCATCAGACCTGTGCTCCAGGCCCTTCACCAGCTCAGCTGTCCTTCTCTGGACTCACTGCAGCATCTCAAAGTCTTCATTGGAGTGGGGGGCTCAGAACTGGCCACAGGATTTGAGGTAAGGCCTCAAATCAAATCAAATCAGATCAAATCAAATCAAATCAAATCAAATCAAATCAAATCACTGCTGGGTACAGAGGGAAAATCTCTTCCCTGGTCCTGCTGGCCACACTATCCCTGATAAAAGCCAGGATGCCCTTGGCCTTCTTGGCCACCTGGGCACACGCTGGCTCTTGGTCAGCTGCTGTCAGCCAGCACCTCCAGATCCTTTTCTGCTGGGCCCCCATCTTCAGGAATTACTGAAAAACCTGGAGAACTTGATTGCCATCCAGGTAATAGGAGAAGATGGGAGAACATGGGAGGGTTGAGTTTATTATATTTTACTCACCTTCATAGGTTGTTACTGCACAATGATGCATGACATGGTGTTCCCCACCCAGGTAAAGGGCATTTAAAAAAAAAAAAGATTTAAAAACAGATTTCAGAGTTGAGCTCACTACGTTGTTAATTGTAAGGTAAGGGTGTCAGCTATACAACATGTCATGGCTACCGTCAAATAATCAACATATTATGTCCAAAACCACCCATTTTTTAAACACAACATCCTGTAAAACTTTTAAAATTTTAGAAAATATTGGGAGACCCAGGAAAGCCCTGAGGGAGTGTTCTTGTTAGCTGTATATTTCCTGAGATAAGTGCAAAAAGATCTTGAAAGTCCAGATGAATAGATACCCATTTGAGATAGAAAAAGTGTCCTGTGTAGGTATTAGATGAGTAATAATATTCCTTAATCAAAAGGTTTAAGACCAAATTCCCATAAGGGAGAAATGCATTGCATTCAGTGGCTGCACCATAGGTTCCCACTATCTGTCAGTCCTGGAAGGAATGGAGCTGCACAGAGCACAGAAAGATTGCACCGCAGGATTCAGGAGTTTCTTTATTAAACACCATAATGTACATTTATAAAATGTCATCAGGGATGCATATAATGCATACTCACTTTCTCACTTCACCTCCAGCTGAAGTGTTTGGTGTTCATGTGACTGACATTTTGATTCCCATGTGCATCTGATAGAGATTTGGACTGAAACTTTTATCTTCTGAGGTTAGTAAGCATCATCTTATTTTTTACTTAACTATGAGGATATTATGTACACAGCTGAAAGCCCTAAAATGTAATTTAATATATCACTAACAGGACAGTCTATCAGCATTTAATTTTCCTCTTTTTATTACATCTCCATGATAACAAATGAGTGGTATCTTATGTGTGAGGTGTTCTTTGTATATATTACCACAGAGAGTAGTAGCCACTGTGAGCACTGAGATCTGGGAAATGCTAATGTTAGATTTTTCTGAAGAAGCAGTTTCTGCCCACATTTCTGGCACTAATTTCCCAGCACAGGATATCACGTATGCTTTCTTCTTCAGTCACACTGGAATGCCACACGAGTACATTTAATGGCACATAGGCAAATTACATCTGAGCAGTATAAAACTAACACATTAGTGTATTAGTTGTTAATGAAAGAACAAGTTTTATTGCATCGTCTTGTCTTTTTCTTCAGTAGGGTTGATATGGTCTCATGCCATATTTTAAAACGCTTTAAAAATTAATTGATGCTTCATCCAAAACTAAATAAGGTACCGATCAGTATTCACTCAACAGAGAAAGGCTTCTTTATGGAGAAAAAATCCTTTGAATTCAACCTAATACGGAACCTGGGCACCTGATTTGGGATGTCCATGGACCTTGAAAGTTATCGTTACACAGATGTTCTGTTCCTATTAAGAAAACATCTGCTGCATTGCCCGTTGTCAGAGAAAGTTCCAGGAGCATCCTGGGATGCTCCAGGATGGACCTTTCTCTTCTAACATGTGTGTTTCTTCTCTTGCAGTGTTTCCCAATAGAGTAGGTGCTCATGTGGCTGAATGTGATGAGATGTAATTATTTTATTGTACGCACAAGGAGAAAATGGGACCTTGTGTATATTAAACAGTGAATAAGGAGATGGTACTATTTCTACTCCCTTTGCATTAAGACAAAACCCTATGTAAACATCTTCCAAATGTATATACTTAATCATTAAAGAAGCGTTGACAATTTTTGCAGCCAGGTCTCCAGAAAAGATGTAGCCAGTTCCTGAACAGAAAGGGTGATATCTGTTACCTGGGAATTCTTCTTCTGATATGTACCATTTACTGTCTTTGTTCCGAATAGGGCTGTGCCCTTCCATTAAATGGCCTGTGAAATAATTCTGTGTGGGAGGCGGGAGAGGCCTGAGGAGCTTTTCAATCAGGTGCACCGTGTTGACAAAAACGTCGCTGTCTGTCTTCATAGCAAACCTCGTGCCACTGCAGTAAGAGGCCACCCACCTCATGCCCATCAGAGTTTTAAGAGTTAAGTTGTTGTAGGTGTCCAGGAAGTCCTGTTGGATAATATCGCGGTACTGCTCGCTTTCTCTCAGCAGAACGCCCTCGTTTGCACCCTTGGTCTCGACGCCGAGCATGAACAGCCGCACAACGTCAGCGCCTGGAACCGCAGCTTCGTTCCCCCAGCTCTTTCGGATGGCATTTCTGTGCTGAAGTTCAGCTGCTGTCGTTGATATCAGCAATACCAAGAAAGGTGTTTTATCTTTACACTTCTCTTCTTCATTAATAATGAACGTAAATGACTGTGTTGGAGTGGGTGTGGCTTTATTCCCAGATTTCTCATTTTCAGGTGGTAGCTCCCCATTTTCTTTCCCTGCGATTTGTTTGAAATTTGTAAATATTTTTTTAAGTGAACTCTTTCCACTTTCCATGCGAAGATCATCACTTTTAG
Source organism: Tichodroma muraria (assembly GCA_013390105.1). Taxonomy (NCBI): domain Eukaryota; kingdom Metazoa; phylum Chordata; class Aves; order Passeriformes; family Sittidae; genus Tichodroma; species Tichodroma muraria. Next base: position 27,590 of record WAAG01034204.1, read on the forward strand.
GTAGAGCAGCAAGGTGACAAGAAGTATAAAAATGGGAAATCAAACATGTTGCTATAAGAAAGATGGTGAAAACCAGGAAAAAACTTCTCTTGAGGCATGCCGTAGGAGAGAAAAATCCACTGCAGTAGCTCATGTTGGCAGCTGTGAGAGAATGCACAGGAAGTACAGATATTTTGTCAGAAGAGCAGCTAATTTGTAATTGTTTTCCTGTGTAACACAGGAAGATAAAAGCTGCCTTCAGGCTTCCGATTCTTCAGGGTACCTTTCATTTTCTTATTGTTAAAAAAATCCTATTATTTCATTCTAGAATAAATTGCAAACATTTTTATCAAGGACATAAAAAATTTAAAAATTTTCATTATTAAATTTTCAGGCTTTTCTTCCTAAAAGAAATACAGTATGATAGAAACAGTAAGAAATAAATGAAACTAAATAAATACAATATTAAAAGTAATAATTTCATCAGATAGAACAGAAATTATTCAGACCTATATTGAAATATATGTAAAAGATAAAGACAGCTTAACTTCCTATAGGCTTTACAAAAAGTTATCACATAATTGAATCATCCAAAGTTAATGAAATATTATGATTGATTGCAGATTCACAGCATTGGAGGCTATTATGATAAATCAAAAATTTGATGCATGGCTGAAAGTGATTGTCTAGGCTCTATAAAACATTAATGCAGACAGACTTTGAGATGAAGTGCCCCCTGCCAGCAACTATCTCTGTAAAAAATGCTTGAAACGATTGTCTAAATCTAGAGCCATGCATTTCAAATGGCTTCAGCTGAAGGGTCCCATCCTCCCAGACTGCAGACAGGTTAAGTATAAATACTGGAACTGTGCACATACTGTACCTTTGGGCAGTTCTTTGTGATTTCCATAGTAGTCAGTTTCAAATTTTGGCTTCCTTCAATGAAGCAATACAGAAATTTATCTAAGCCTTGGAGATGCTTCACTATTTGCAGGGAAAAGAAGATAATCACATGTATCCCTCACACCATGAACTGTAACACCCAAGGATAACATTCTTGGGAAACACCCAAGAATACTACCTTTTCTACATGTATTTGAAAGGGAGATGCAAAACTATAGTAAATGAGGGTTTTTTTTCAGATTTTTTGTGCCAAAACACTATTTAACAAATGCAATGTGTAGCTCACAATAAAACAGCATAATTAAACACTTCTTACAGTCATCTTTGAAACTGTAGATTCATCCCAGTCTTATAACCATGGGGTTTTTTTTTGGTAGATTCTTTAGTAGTTTCTTGCTGCTCCACAAAGAAATGACAGATTTAGGAGGACTGAAATAATCAGGAATCCTGCCTCTGTTCCCATAGAGAGTCTGAGGACAAGCTAACAGGTCCTCGACTTTCTGTTTTAAGTCTTTTCCAGAGGAATTGTGTATTAACACAAAGGAAAATGTAGCAGGACATTCATCTTTCTTTTTGATAAGGTAAAAATACTCTGTCACTTGTAGCAATGAAGAGACCGTCAATAAAAAGAGATTGGATTTAATAATTTTAGAATATGCAATAGAATGCAAAGTAAGAAATTAATTTATGCTCAACTATAATTTAATCTGGATAAAATAGGTATTGTATAATCCAAATGTAAATGTGTGGTGGATAACCCTTGACCAGCATCCAAATACTCACCCACATGCTCACCCCACTTCCCCTCTCCTCAGGAGGACAAGGGGAGAAAATAGAATCAAACAGTTCATGGCTCAAGGTAACGCACAGGAAGATCACTTACTGAGTACCATACAGGACAGAACAAAGCTGGCCAAGATGAATTTGAATGTATTGCTATTTAAAATACATATGGATAGTGAGAAACAGAAAAAAAAAATAAAACCAGTAGCTCATCCCCATCTTTTCTGGGGCTCAACTCCTTTTCCTGCCCCTTCAGCAGCAGAAGGGGGTTGGGGATTAAGGTCCCTCCCTATTCCTCCTCCTGTTCAAACAAATCTGCTCCATTGAGAGCTCTCCAAGGGCCACAGTACCTGCAGGGAATGTCCAAGTGCTGGAGGTTGAGAGAAAAAGGGCATAAGGATATTTTGTGATAAACTGGTCAGTAGTTTAATGCAGCTCACATGTACCACACACCTATAAAACACTGAGAACACAGCAAGTAATAGCTTAACTCCAGCAATCTTTCTTCTTATGTTTTTAGCTATTTAGAAACTGTATATTTTGGCATCATAACATATTAAACATCCATGATACAAAAAACAAAGTAATGTAAGAAAGAACATGGTCACTATGACATCAGAAGTCGAGAGGCATTTCTGTACCCATTAACTGCTTTACTGTTATTTGAAATATAAGAATTTCAGCACAATAAAATAAAAGAGCAGAAGGTAATTTTCAATGTTCTAAGTGTACTTCTGTACTGCAGTTTTCTTGATGAAGCTAAAAATATTTTGTCATAGTCTTTGACTTCTGTTAGTTTTGACAATGCAATTCCATTAGATGAAATCCTGGTTCTACTGTGGAAAGAACCGAAACTTCTAAGACTTATCTAAGAGGCAGTTAGAGTATTTACTGTTTCAATTTGATTGAGTTGTTACAAGATTAGTAGAAAATTCATGCTGCTAAAGAGCAAAGAGTACCTATGTCTTCAAAAATAATTATAGTTTATCTTGCTTATGACTCTTTAAAATGCCAAGAAGCTCTCAAAATACAATATTCCTTTTCTATTAATTTTTTTCACAGAAAGAAAAATACTTTAGAAATAAATGCTTACTCACAATAATTACCCACACCATTAAACCAAAACAATTGTAATTATGAAAATTATTTTTCTAAAACCAACTGTGTAGCAAAATGCTACATATATAGTATATATTAGGATGCCTTGGTGCCACTGATTATTCAGATGCACACTCATTTAACTACATTCAGGTTTTAAAATTACTTCATATGTGCTAAACTCTCCCCCCCATAATTAGGCCTGATGAAAATAATAAAAAGGAAAAAGATGACTGAAAAGGAGTAGAGTAAAACATGAAAGGGATTAGAAAAAAAAGGTAAAATTAATATGTCACTGTTTTTCTACACTCCTGTTTATGTTATCTTTTCCTTATTTATTAGAAAAAGACAAATTTGAGAGCTTGTGAGTGAAAATCTACCTCACTGTGTTCTAATTCTACCCTATCCCATCACAGATTTTGGAAGGATATAAAACTAAGAAAACCAGCCCCTCACATCGTAGCAATGCTTTGATATTTTCCTAAATTCTTGAAGTAATGAGTTTTGAAGTACAGGCCATTGAAGGTGCCCCCAAAAATGTCTAGCAATTTCTAAGTAATTTCTTTCTAAGTAATCTTTCTAAGGAAATGATAAGTATATTTTTGAGGAAATGCTAGGTATATGAAGGCTGCCAGAAAGCACGAGATAGGGCTGATTTAATGCCAGATTGCCAGTTGGCAAACAGATCGCAGCATCTCCACTACTTAGGCTTGGCTTAGTTAAGCCGGCTTTTAGGCAGAGTGGCTAAATACCCACAAAAGGATGAGCTGGGAAGTGAGGGAAGAGCAGGAGATGCACCCACCTAGACAGAAGGAGAGAAGCTCCAGTTCCTGGAGAGAAGGTCCGTCAGGGCTCTGCCGTGTCCTGCAGCCCTTCTGACTCAGTACAGACTCAGCAGTGCCTTGGGAAGAGCAGGCTGTGCAAAGTCCGGGCCCCACCTGCTGCTGGCTCTGCAGGAGCTCCCAGGGATGGCCCTGGAGTCAGTGAGATGAACCAATAACTGTTCCACACCTCTTTCTTGAAAGCTCTATTGAATTTCAATTCTACGTGCCACAGTACTTGGAGGATGAACTTGAGCATCTCAGTGACACTTGTACCACTCTCGGTGGTTGTAAAGAGAAACAGAGGTATTGCAGTTTCTGTCTATGCTAGTTTGTTATTGGGTTACAGGTGAAAAAAAGCTGTCTTAAAAACACACAAGGAGCAGAGAGCTGCTTGTACTCCCTTACCTGCACCTGTTTGGCTTCCCAGAGAACCCAGACAACCGTTCTGTGGTTTACACATAGAAACTCATCTAAACAGGTACTGCTGAGGTGTGACATGGATCGGTGCTGGAGAGAAGAGAATGAGGAAACAAAATTATCTTGGTATGTATTGTTGGAAAGAGCCACACTCACTTTTTCAAAATCTAAAATAAGTTTTTTTTATGAGTAAAAGACATGGTCTGTGATCCTTAAAACCATTATCTGTTACAATGATTACAGCAATATGAACAGCAAAGGGCTTAATTAACTGTGAAGAGAATCAGGCACTTTGCATAAAACACTGAAGAAGTATATTAATAGTAACTGCACATATTTAAGGGGCATATGGAATTAATTTAAGAAATGTATAAAATATCTGCTAGTATAGTGTAAAATCTTTGTATATGTCCTTTTCTGATTTTAATTACACCTAGACTGAGCTAATTTTATCAAAATGCAAATTCTACACAGGAATAGTACTTTTTATTTTTACCACTGTAATATTAGTAATTTTTTCTAAAATACAAGAAATATGTGAAAAATTGAATAAGAATTTTAGATTCTTTTTTTCTTTACAAAAGTGCACTTTGGATTAAAAAAGTCTTCAAAGAGAAGTGAACAGCAACAGTTATGCTAGAATTTGCTACTTTATATATACTATAAAGTATATATATATACTTTATACTAGAATTTATCTACTTATCTGATATATAATTTTTTTCTTAAAGTACATACAGAAATATGGCTGCCAAATAATTAATCACATATAAACAGCACAATTCCCTCTCTGTTTTCTTGGAAGTGAAGTGCAATAAAATTTGTCATGGGTTAAAAGGCAGCACACTGAGAGGAGCCAAGGATTTCTTGTTAGTCTAACAAGTGTCCTATCAGAAAATAGCTACTAGTTTGCTATCAGCAAAAGGGGGAATGAAGAAGGGAAAATAATTTGACACACAGTCCCTGGTAGCTCCCTCTCTTCTCTCATGTCACATTCACCTTCTCTGATGCTCCTCTGGTGGGGTCCTATGAGTCAGTGGCACCAGCTTCTCTTGGGAAGGAGATGGACAAGGAGAGGAGTTAATGGCAGATTGCCAGCGCCACACAAGTCTCTATCAGAAGGAACATCCTGATACTGATGGCAGTGTCTTTGCTACCCAAGAACCCAGGAGCGTTTTGCAAGACAACACTTTCCTCTTTCTTTCTTGGTTCTCAGTTGTACATGAAGCCTGATTTTATTACGTATGCTGTGTTGACTTTTGGATATTTCCTCCCTCCTCGTGTTCTTTGAATGACTCTGTGATTGAATCCAGATTTATCCAGCTGCCAACAGTACCTTCTCATAGCAATAAGTAATTAGCTATTGGCTACACTTTTCCTTGGTTATCATCCCATATCTACATTTATCTATACTTCTATTTCAGGAGCATAGAAATGTGCTCAACACAAAATAGCTATTTACTGCAGAAATAAAGACAAATAACTAGCAGGTGTTGGGCCACATGGTTGTGGAGAGCCACGGTAATCGAGTAACAGAAACTAATTCACTAGACAATTTGCTGTTCCAGCTTTAAAGAGCTAGAACAAAGCTCCAGCGCCTGTCCTGATAACTGACCTGATCACACAGTATCTATGTGAACTATAAGCTTGGGAGGACTTGCTTGGGAGCATGGTCCCAAGAATAATCTAATAATGCTGCAGCAATTTGCTATCTCATGTCTGGGTTTGTGTTTGTTTTAAGGGTTTTGTGGTTTTATTAAGGGTTTTGTTTTGTGTTTTGCATCTAAGGGTTCACATGGTAATTTATGAAAGGTGCCAGGGGACCAGTCTCCCGTAGAAAATGCCATTCTAGTGGCATTAGAACGATGCTGTTCTTTACCATCAAAGGTGCTGAGCGTTGTGGACCAGTAATTCTGAGGGAAGACATCCTCCACAGTTTTAGGTTCTTTGGCAGATGTATATATAGAGTATAAGTATTCATCTAGATAAAAAAAGTGTGAGGTTGAGAATGAGAGTTTGTTGACCTGTTGACAGTCTACAGATGTCTATAGAGAACTAAATAGAGACCTTAGCATGGTTTTTAGACCACAGGTCACCCCAAAATAGTATCAGTTTTAACCATGTCATTTCTGACAAATGTCCGCATTTACCTTTCTAATCTGTGCCTAAATAATTTAAACCCTGTAACCTTCCAAAGCATCTATTTAATGTAATACCTCATTACTCTATTTCCTGAATCCAAACTGATATTCCATGCTACTTGAATTCATTACCTCTTGAAGCACCGTTTTCTCTGTGGTAACTTTTCCTTGTTCCTTCTCAGACTTGACATGTTTTCTGAACTTCCAACTACTCTCATTCCCCCTCCTCAGTTCTCTCCAGTGGATTCTTATCTCCCTGAAAAGGCAAAGGTGACTCCTTATCTCAGGTGAAGCCTTTCCTTGCTGGGTGAGAAGAATGGAAGAAGAAAGGGTTTACTTTATGTCTCCTCCAGGCTTTCTCCCTGTTTGTACACTTTGTACACTTTGAGAGACTTTACTTTTTTTTTTTTTTAATCTATTAGATGTTGACCCAGATAATCTGCTGTGTCAGTAACAGGTAGAACTCATGACCTGCGCCATGCTGAGACACACTTCCACATGGCTGGTCAGCTCAGCCAACAGGCTACCTTTGTTTCTCATTGTCGGGGGCAATTTCCATTTTCCCTGCTATTCACAACCTCTTTTCTTTCGTGCGAGATTTGAAATGCTTTGGGAAGCCCTGGTCGGTATAGAATTCAATGTTCATAAGAAACCACTGCCAGGCAGCCTCTGACTCTGGCTTTCAGACATTCATACAATCCCTTCATGGCAGTTTCACCTGCACTGTAGCTCCTTAGCCAGTGATTCTGCCCCGCTGTGACAAGCATCCTGACATCAGATCCTTGGCTACTTGTCCAAAAATGTAAGCACAGTTATGT